>WJSH01004113.1:493-15260 GCA_009757365.2 Lepidium campestre
CATCTGTGGAGTAATGATCAATAAACAGATAATTTACGTGTGTTTCCCTTCTTAGCTTGGTTCAGTTCATGAGAACCACCAAAATCTTCATGGTAACTTCCCTATCCAAATACATCTTTTGCAAATACATCGTTTCCGTTCTTCATTATGTTATACATGCAGATTCAGATTGTTATGATTGCCACTTTGCAGAATCTGATAAGAGACTATTTTTCGGTTTATAAGTTAACCTCGGTGTGGAGCTCTTATTCTGATCTAAAAGGTTATATTTCCTCGACTTACGAGCCAGCTCCTCTTGCAGTCTAAGAAGAATTAGGAGTTGTAAGAAGATTGTGATTAGAAGTGAATATCCATAAGAAAAAGCATATTTTGCTTAGTCGTGTTACACTTCAATATAACAGAATGTCAGTTTGATCTTTTTGATTCCTTATGTGGAGGTTCAATATGCTTTTGAAACTCTTACTAACTGCAGCTTTTGCTGGAAGCGAGAGACTAAACCCTTTTTCGAATCACCTTACACTCACATTTTTACTTTACAATATGTTGTACGTTTGTTTCCATCAGTCTCTTATGGTTCTCGACTGAGAGCAACTGACATCATCATTTTACAAACCATAGAACTCTAGAAAAATGTTTACATTGCGTGTGGATGTTATTATAGTGGGCAAAGTAACTTCATTAATTGACAAGTTAGGGTCTGAAAAAAAGAAGCACAAAGGTGCAGACTGTTACATGGAAGCAATGTGAATGATAAGATCATTCCATGCTCACCAATTTACAGAGAACCATACCCAAACTTCTAAGGAATCAAAAACATTTTTACCTTTTCCACGTTACAAACACTAATTCCAAGTTCAAATTTGACAGATTCAAGGATGCACCTTTATTTCAAATTTTAGCATTTAGAGCTGGGCAGTCGGGTTCAGTGGTGGTTCTTGCAGCAACTCTTCTTCTAATTCATCGTTCTGTGTCTGTATGTCCTGCACATAGTAAAAGTGTATTACATAATGGTACATATTAAACAAAAGCAATCATACTTGCTTAATCCAATTTTACCTGTGTATTTGGCTGCTGGTGTGGTTGTAATGGTGGTTCTTGTGCAACAGGGTATGCTTGTGGCTGCGACATTCTATAATAAGGTTCCTTTAGATCAAATTTGCATGTTGACGATTGGAGAATTCCGCCTAGACTTGCACCAGGACCCCACATTTTAGCTGTCAAAAACCAATAGTTTTGTTATCCAAGCAGGAAAAAAGAAAGTGGAAACTTTTATTGCAACGCTTTCGAATGAGAAAAACACCAACAAGCAAAGAAAGTAAATTGCACCTGATAGAGTTAGATCTATAGTGTAACTCTGAGCACTGTGAGCTACCAAATGAAGTCTACCAGTGATCTCTTGACCTGCCATTACGTATATGGGCTGCGAGAGAACACATCTGATTTGGTACCAATGCGTTGTAGGTGCACCAGGAGCAGTTGTGAGCCATCTTTGGACCGTGCTGTTGGTAACAGAGTAAAACCAAGTTCGAAATGTAAATATTTAAGTGAAAGGATTAACATGAAAATGAAAAGGTTTGAAATTAGAAGAAAAAAATCACCTCCCGTCAAAGAGAACATCGAACCAGCAGGCAAGTCCATGCACTCTGGTACACATGGAAGCAGTGAACTTTATCGGGATATCAATCTCGTAAAAATCTTCTTCCTGTGAACATGAATTCAGGGGTAGCATGAGATTATAAGTCATTATCTCGATCATGTAATATAGAATTTCTTGACATTGAAGAACGTGAGGAACAGTGATAAGTAGCGTAACTATACCTTCATCTTACTGAAATCTATCATATGAAACATCGGAGGAGCCACTAATAATCTTGGATCAAATGCATCAACCACGGGCTGCAAAATCCGCAGATATAATTCATTAATACTGGTTATAAGAATAACCAAATAAGTTGGTCAAGTGGTACATATTTACAATATGCTGGTGCATGAATGGATATACCTGAGAAAAATAACCTTGGTGAGCTGATCCAAATAGAGGTGTCAGATCAACTCCATAATAGTTCTGCTGTTGCCAAAACATAGCCTGTATAGAGAAGGAATGTTTAATTATTGAATGACTCAGCCTGCATACCATAAAGTTTTACAAATTTCTACGACATAATTATATGAATAGCCAGTCTCATTCCGTACCTTATTTGCCATCTCAATAAACAAAAATTCATCCGAAAACGGTGCCATGTGAATCCTATAATAATGAACTACATGAGAACAAATACATAATAAGAAATAACAAAAGTAAAGGTTCACAAAGGTTGACTGCACCTTCCGACGGTTGGAAACATTTTTCCCTTTGGAGACATAAAACGATCCCTAGCAATTACATACGATTCTAACATTCTCTCGTTGACCAATAGGGTGCCTGATTCAAAATATAAGACATGTCATTCAAATGATTAACAGAACTTTCAGTCACTACTGATGTTTTTACACAATTTTTTCTGACCAAGGTTTGGCTGGTCTAAAGATTCTAAGTTTCTAGCTTTTTCAAGGAAAAAGATTTATTCAACGTCTGTCTCTGAAACACATACCCATCGGTTCAGAGATCAAAATATCTGCTTTCTCCGGCAACTCGATATCCTCAACTTTACCCTTGATGACCTACACTTGTGACAGCTTCAACAACATTAGACAAATGCATATAGAACAATAAATTTTACTGATTAGACTGAAGTACACGTCTTACTGTGATCCGATCAGCAAACAATGGGTTTCCAGCAATCAGCTTACGTGCATACTCAGCCATTTCTGATGCTTCAACCGCATACACATGCTTGGCACCAGCCTTTTTTAGCACAAAATGATAGATATGCATGAAGACAGAGGCAAAATTGTACAAGTACCATAACAGAAACTTAGTTATCAACCTATTCTTGCCCTAGCATAGCAGAAACTTAGTTCTGTAACCTTCAGCTTAAATATTGCATACCTGGGCAGCAAACATTGATAAAATGCCACTCCCAGCACCCACATCGACCACAACACGACCAGCAAAATCTGAACGATTCTCCATGACTGCAGCATAATATGTACCTGAAGACATGAATGAGATTCATTAAGAGCTATCCCAAGCCAAACAACAGTGAGAAGCAAACATAGTAGATTCTTATGATGGATATGCATCCTAAGAAATCAAAGAAACTGGAACAGTTTTGAAACATTTAATACATTGAGGCCAGATATATTACCTGTCCTCACATAATCTTGTAGCATATTTTGCTGATGTAGAAGTTGTCCATAATAATGGAAATACATTTTGGCTGAGGACGCCTCTATTTTAGTGTCAAACTTGCTTTTATTGGCTGAAACCGTTCCATTTTGCAAGGACGATCCTAGAAACGGAAGAATAAGAAGAGAGTAAAGGAGAGGATAATGGATACAGAAGTCGCCACAGAGAGAAATTGGTTAATCTAGAATCTGAAACAAACTTAACACTCTCGTATAACCCGTGTATAATGCGTATCAAAATATATATCTTAACTAAAATGACGCACCTTGCACAACAGCATCCTTTCTCCACTCTTCGAATGAATCACAAAAATCCTTGCTATCTTTCTCATTTCTAAATTTTATACTGACTCCTTGGGCTAATGAATTCTGTTAAAAAAATCATTTTTATCATGAAAGTTAAACACATATATATCTTGTTACACATTATTGACAACGCACTCAAGAATTAATCAAGAAGCGGAGACAAGATATTGTTTTTCAAGAATAACTACAGAAATTGATTTCTTAAATACCCAGAAGAAAAAATAAGAACTCAACGTACCTCCTCTGAGGAACCTGAACTATCAGATACACAGATGAAATGGACCGGCCCCAACTTGAATAACTGTGAAACATAAACAAAAAATACAATGTATAATCAGTGCATTAGAAAAGACCCAGAAACATTAGAAAAGAATAAGCCCAATGACATTTACCAAAATTCAATCTTTCAGAGTAAAAAAATATTTCTTCAATTGTAAATTTGGTATGAAAGCCATCTTAAATCTCACACAAATTGTGAATCAACAATGTCGAACAAAGTAATTAGAAATAACAGAGTTTGTTTGTTAAAAGCCATCTTCATGTTGCGAAGAAACGTTTCAAACGAGCAAAAAAATCTAAACCAATAAGAACCAGAGTAACAGTAATAGTAGCATATGAATCGACATTCACCTGAGCCGAAGCGAGATCAAAATTGAAACAATGGTCCGAATCTGATTGCAGAAATCGGAGCTCCGTGACTCCATCAACGCAGGAAAACGTAGCTACAGCAGGAGAAGACGAAGAAACTGAAGGGGAGGAGAGATCAGTAACCGAGTCCAGAGAGAACTCCATCTGCTCAAGCTTTTTCAAAGAAGAGACCTCCATTATTACAGAAAGTTTCGAATGTACAGATACAGTATCTGTATGTGTAAACGAAGCTAAGAATTTTAGGGTTTTTCTGCTGAGAGTTTCCGAGCTCTCTGAGAGGGAAAACGAGATAAAGCCGCCAAAGTAGCCCTGGGCAAAAAAAACCGGACCCGAGGACTCAAATCGGATCTGAATCCGAACCCAAATCACCTTAAATATTTGAACGGGTCCTAAATTTTTAGACCCGAAGAATTGGATTTGAATTCGAATTCGAACCGAGGACCGAACGAATACCCAAAGACTCGATTTTATGGTATTTTTTAGGTATTTTTAGAGTTCTTTTTTAATATTCTATGAGTATTTTTTGGTATTTTTAGATATTTTTATATATATTTTGAATATTTAGGTATTCAAATATCGGTATTTTTAAAGATATTTTTGAATATTTTTTAGTAGTCAGGTAATTTTTGGTTCTTTAAATTTGAACCCGAACTAACTCAAACTTGAATCAAAATAGTAGCAGGTTTTATATGGGTCTAAAATTTTCGGACCCGAAAGACCCGGATTCGAATGTCTAGGCCTACGCCAAAGGGTGTAATGAAACGGTGGCTCTTTCGTAAATTTCTAAGATCAATTCTGCTTTTGTACCCAAAAAGCTTATAAAATGAACCTTTTCAGACTGTATCTAAATTCTTAAACCAATTTCATTTCGTCAATGTCAAAAAACGGTCAAATCAAGAAAGAGAGAAATAGTTCGAATGTGAGTGTCATAGAATCCACAAGTTGAGCGAAGAAAAAAGCTCGCTTTGTTCTTAGGAAACGAACGATCTTTATTATTCATCACATAAGTGAAGATGCAAAATCATCTACTTTAAACTAATCAAAACACATTCCTAATGCCATTGTCTCTCTAATAATGGTTAAACAGCTTTGCAGGTTTTCTTGTTATGTCCTAATCCCTTGCACTTGCTACACTGTAACTGACGTTTTATCATGTCCAACGGCTCAACCCGCTTCATCTTCGGTCTCCCCGGTGTTCTCCTTGTGGGTGGAGGAGTCACGCAAACCAACCCCTCGGGCAGCTCGTCCAGCATCATCCTATCCATGTTCGGGACAGGTTGAATCGACTCTGCATACATTAACCGGTGACTCTCAACAGTTAAGTATTTAGAGCAGTACTCATACGGGCTTTTACCTATACATTGAATCACAGCAACTGCATGGCTACAAGGTAACCCAGTTAACCGCCAGATCTTGCAGTCACAATCACACTGGTCGATATCAACTATGCTGACCGAAGATTCTCCTCCATTAACTTGAAATAAGCTACCTTCAGGCGGTGAAACGTGAAGTGACTGTGCAAGTTCTATTTCTTTCTGTAACTTCTCTTCATTAGACGGTGTTAGAGTCGTGACCCATTCCCGTGATTCAACCTGACGGGTATAAATAGATTGCATCATCTTTGCTCGAAATTCGTCAATCATTTGGGTAATGGGAAACTCATGTGCTTCAGAAACCCAGCTGTAAAAATCTAGCCCAAAGGTCGAGTACATCTGGTTATATCTCTCTCCTTGGAACAGCGCATTTGCCCAATGTTGTGGTTCACTTTCTATAACCCATGTATAAGCATCAGGAGATATACTTTTTATATTCTCCAAGGCGCTGTAGTAACCCTCGAGTGTTGTTGCAAATGCCACAGAGTAGAAATCGTTGAGCATATACCGTCTTGCTTCATGAGAAAACTGCCCCTTCAAGTCCACATTTAGTTTTTCAGCGAGCTGGCGTAGACAGTAGGCGTGATGTGCATCTTCAAGGACCTGCGCTATTGCATTCTTCAGACCATTCTGGAAATCTGCAACAAATGTGATTCTTCGCGGCTCAGACAATGCAGTTTTAAGTTGTTCTAAAAACCAAAGCCAGTTCTCCTCTGTCTCTGAATCTACAATAGCAAAGGCTATTGGAAATATGCCATCTTCAGCGTCAGAAGCTGTTGCAATGAGCATAACTCCTTGGTATTTTGAGTTTAAGATGGCGTTGTCAAGGAAAAGGAGAGGGCGGGAACCTTGTTTAAACCCAGATATTGAAGCATAGAACGATATGAAAAGACGATGGAAGCTCGAATCTTCTTTTGTCATGAAAGTGGCAATACTGCCAGGATTTGTCTCCTTGATCTTCTGACATATTAAAGGAAGCTGACTATATGCCTCTTTATAAGAGCCTTGGAGCTGCTCTCGGGCAACCTCTTTTGCCCTCCATGCCTGTGAGTAATTCAGTTGAATACCGTACTCTTTCTTTATGTCCTCGGCAATTTCCTTGGGCTTGTAGTCTGGGAAGGCTTTCAACTTCTCTTTCAAGATGGTTCTCACCCATCCTCTAGTTGCACGGTAACCAGGTTTGATGACTGCTCTCTCACATGTATGCCTCGGGTTCATTTTCTTGATACATATTAACTGAGTCGTTGATAACCTCGCTGCAGTGATACGCCATGGACAACCTTGAGCTTTGCATTTGACAGAAACTCGATGACTGTCATTTTTCTTGTATTTGTAAGCAAACCCATGGGCAACCGAATACTTGTGCAATGCATCTCGGAATTCAATAAAGCTGTTAAATCTTTGATCAACACCCGTGATGACGTTTTCCCATTGCTGGATCGCTGTGTGATGCTTCTGATCAACCAAAACAAAATTGCACGGCAAAGGACTATCATCAGCCATCCCCAATTCAATTTGAAAATCATTTGTCATATCCTCCTCAACAACATCTCCTGCAGCACAAATTGCAGGTACCACTCCTTCTGATGCCGTTGTCCTACTTGATCTGTACAAGCAATTCACACATTAGTTACTTTCTTTTAATTCACAGGAGAAATCAATTATTATGAGTAAAAACTGACACTGCACTTCATTAATATATTGGATTAGTTTTGGCAACTGAATGACAGACCTCATAGCCGCAAACAAGTTAAACGTAATCGCTAAATTCTTGCCATGATCAGCTCAATGGACCAACACAAGTTATACATTTGTTCTGAAGTTGGATTCTATAGAACAAAGGAATATAAATGTGTCAAAGAACTAGTACAAAGCCAAAGAGACATCTACCTACTGGCTGGCATGACGGAGAGATTTTTGGCACCAGCTTCCTCGGGTATGACAAAGATCTCTACATTCCCTGCATCTGCTGAAAAGTTGACCATGCGTTTGAAATCCTTGTCCTTAGAGATGGTAATAAGCGTCTTCTTGTTTCCAGGGAGAAAATACTTAAGAGTCATTGCTTCCAAACCAAACCCGAAATTTTCAGCCAACTCTGACCTGAAATCGCTCATTGAAGTGTTATGATCGATGTCTATTGCAAAAGCATCTCCACCACTATACGATAACGATCCATCTTTCATAGTTACAAACTCTCCTCCTGACTGACATATAGCTATGACTTTGTTGGTGGCCATGACTAGACAAACCTATAAAACCAAAAAAAACTATATTACCAGAAAATTTTCACCAAGTATTGCATAAAACACCAATCTTCAATGCATACAAGTTTTCCGATTAGCCAACGCCATGGCCACAGTACAAAATGGAAACAACTAAAAGATATAAACCCTAGTTACCAAGAACGAGAACGAAATTGAATAAAAGATCACAATTCCAACAACAAAAAACATTCAAGAATAGATCATTCTGAAATCAGAAAGGAGGATCAGAGAAAGAAAAAAAGCCCTACAAATTGAACCAGCTTAAATCGTTGGGTTAGATCAAAGAAGACACTAGAGTACCGTTTATTGAGCCAGCCTGAAATAAATATATTAAAATTTGGGTAATTTGTTCAGATACAAATTGAAATTGCAGCGCTTTATTCTTCTGCAGACCCAGAGAGAGAAGAGAGGAGGAGAGGAGGAGAGGGTGAGAGAGTTTGAACTTTCTCGTGCGGCCCTGAAAAGAAAAAGGATGACATCAGAACGCAGCGTTTACGACTTCTTAATAGGAATTGGATTAGTGTTAAACCAAATCAATCTAATAACCTGATTTCGGTTAACCGTCCGGTCTGACCCAATTGTCCGCTCCGTAACTAATAAGTAATAACCATCATACGCACCGTTTTACAGGTCTTTTCCTTATAAGATGGAGACAACTTAGAAGAAACAGAGAGAGGAAGAAGATGGGTTGTGTTTCACCGGCACTTCCTCCTTCACTCTTTACTAATGGGTCACGCTCGTCTCCTCAAAATATATCCGTAAGCACCACAAAAACAGTCTCTTTCTCCGAATATCGACTTCTCTGCTGAATTCAAAATGCCCAGTGATTGAATCTGAATTTGTGTTTTTGCAGACGGCGGAGTTTAATAGTTTGGTCAAGGTTAGTGATGCTGGTGGTTATAAATGGCGCCTTCAAATAGCCTACGATGGCACCCGATTTGCAGGTTTTTCTACTTACAACTGAAATTAATTTTACTGTATTTATATATGGAAGTCTTAATCCTTTATGAAATGTCGTTACTTTTTATGAAAGTTCAAATCTTTGTGAGAAAGAGATGAAAATGATTGTTTGTTCCACGTAGTCATTGAACTCTGTTGTAACATATCCGACAACGGTTCTTTTTAGCTCCTGAAGTCTTGCATAACGCAAGATTTCTTCAACTCCTGGTCAAAGTGTTTGTAACTTTTACATCGATTTGCTCCTCCTTTGAATGCATTTATAATTGATCAGATTTTGTTTCTTCATATTGAATTGATTTGAGCGCTGGTTTCAGGTTGGCAGTATCAGGAGTCACCACCAACGATTCAATCAATGTTAGAGAAAGCCTTAATTCAGATAACAAAGCTTGAAAGAAAAGAGCTGCATTTAGTTGGGGCAGGCAGGACCGATGCAGGAGTTCACGCTTGGGGTCAGGTTCGACTAAGACCCCAAATCCCCCTTTCTCAACTTCCAAGAAACTTTAACCTGAACTCCAAACGAATCATCCGTTTATTGTTTCTTGCTCAATCTTATTTGTCTTCAGGTAGCTCATTTTGTCACTCCTTTCAGTTATACTAGTCTGGATAGTGTTCACGCTGCTTTAAACGGTCTTCTTCCTGAAGACATCCGTGTCAGAGAGATTAGTGCAGCAGTTCCTGAGTTCCACGCTCGGTTTTCTTCCTGTAGCAAAGTTTACCGCTACCAGATATACAACGACACTTTCATGGACCCATTCCAACGTCATTGGGCATACCACTGTGCTTATAAACTGAATGCTTTTAAAATGCGGGAAGCTGCAAAACTTTTTGTTGGAAAGCATGATTTCACTGCTTTTGCTAACGCTACACGTGAAGATGGAGTACCTAATCCTTTGAAAACTATCTCTCGCTTTGATGTCATTCAAATGGTAAAATTCCTCAATTCTGGAATAGGTTAGCAAAGTCTCAGACTTTAACGTTTGCTGTGTTTTGGTGTTTAGGGATCTCTTCTACAGCTTGAAGTTGAAGGTTCAGGCTTTTTGTACAGACAAGTGAGAAATATGGTTGGTTCTATATTCTCTCTAATGATGCTTGACACGGCGAAATAATAATTTTAGTCTGCTGAGTCATACCACATTTGCAGGTAGCTTTGCTGATTCAGATTGGAAAAGAAGCATTGGATTCAAACATTGTCCCAATGATTCTGGAAACCAAAGACAGGAGGGAGCTTGCAAAGTATACTACTTTGCCTGCGCCACCTCATGGTCTGTGTCTTGTGTCTGTTAAGTATAAGGAAGATCATCTAAAGCTTCCACTGGATTGTCCTGTAACTAGTTTTGGTAGACATCACACTATAACAAAATGTAAACTTCCCTTTTACTAAAACATTCTTCTGTTTAACATAGCAATTGAAAATAAAACAATATCTATTTACTTCTCTGCAAGACTACAATCTTCACAAGATCAAGCTTGACGTTGGGTGAAATCCTGATGCTATGTCTCATAGAAACGCAGCTCAAACATAACTTCTTTATGTTTTGGGGAGTACCAAGCAACAGCCTTGGCAGAAAGAAGCACTTGAAGAGCATATTCAATAGAAAATACTGTGTTATCTATAGTCACGGGCTTAGCTCCGTTCTTCAGATCAATCTGAATTCCAGACTCTGCTTTGAAAGTAAATGGTCCAACAATCTGTAACCATAACCCGTAGAAGATTATTATGAGTAAGTAGCTGAAACTTATGAATATGAGAATATAGTTTCCAATTGCTTGGAGCAGAATATAGTTTCTTTTACCTGCTGCTGCAGAGAAACTAATACTTCAGGACAGATTTTCTGAAATGCTTCTAAACTAGGTTGCCGAGAATTTAAAAGATCTTGTGCGACGCTAGTGGCACCGGTAAGAAATCTAAGACCATGCGGAAAGTCTAATCTAGCATGGAAACGGGTGAGGTCAAAAAAGAGCTTTTGGAAACTTCCATATTGAGCTGTGAATGATGCACGTCCTAAGGCATCAGCCATGAATCCAGAATTTACAGATGGGAAGTGAAGAGATAACCCTCCAACACCCTCAGAGTCTTTGTCAAGTTTCGATCTGATTGAATTTTCACCATATGCTGCAGTCATCACAGTACCTGTGGGATCGGTAAAAATTATTAGTAACACCGACAAGATCATCAGAAGAACCAGTGCTTTCTTAGCGGCTGGCTCACTCAAACATAAGACTTTCAATCCGAAGAAAACAAATTAACTATTCAAAACTAGTGAGAAACCATCCCACAAATTCACCATTTTCATAACTAGTTCTGTAAAATCTAATCTACGGGTTGCAGAATTTAGATGATGAGAATTGCACACAAAAATTATTAGAGAAAGCACAAATCTTCCGGGACTGACAGTAAAAATGCTTCTGAAATGAGTATCATACCGATAATCCCAGATACTGCAACATGAGGACTACTGAGGAAGACGTCATAGGGCGTGCAATTTTCAAGCTTTGTTGTGGTTCCCCTCCAGAGATCCATGTTTGTCCTATGAGAGACTGCGGATTTTAGAGACAGACCAGGAAGCAGAGACGGTGGAGGAACTTCCATAGTGTCAGAATTAAACTTCTTAGGTGATCCACGGTTATGCTGTAAACATAAATGGTAACTCGGACCAGACTTAGCAGGAAGAGAGGCTAGATCAATAGCCATTGAGAATGGCACATCCCAATATTCACCATGTTTATCCACATATAGTGCAGGCCAAACCGCTTCTGCCATCAGATTGTGAAGCGGAAACTGAACCCACGAAAAAAGAGAGATGTGAATCAGATTCAGATCAATAGCGTCAGAAAGTGTAGGAACTTAGAAAGCTCAATGACCCAAATTACATGATCCAGAACAACAATTCAGCCTAGTTACCACATCGGAAAAATCGATAAGTACAACAAAGCAAAAAATTGTGACTTTCTGTTATAGAATTGGGTTCTTTAGAGAGTTATAAAACAGTACAATATAATCACAAGTCCAATCTGATAGCTTGGTAGGGTTAACGGACCTGGCAGAAGACTTCTTAAGCTCATTGACCCAATTTCCATAATCCAACCATCAATTAATAGAGTCAAGAAAAATCTAAAGGAGGGTAACAAAGAAATTGCCTTGTGATTAAAGATAGCTGTAGCCCTAGGATTCTTCTCGAGATCACCTCTGTAAGTATCATAGCTAAGAAACAAAGTATCGTCTGGTGTTAACATCAACTCAGAGCAAAATCCCAATGCGTACAAAGATTTATCCTTCAACTGCTTGGAAATTGTGTTTAAACGAGATGCTGCTGTAGACGAAGACCCTCCACTAAAAACTCCATTCTTTTTAATCTCCGATACGAATCTCTGAACATCGAATTGGCCCAGCAGAGAAACAAACCTTGAGATTCATAGAAAGAAAATCAATTTCGAACATTCACAATAAGTATCAGGAAAAGAAAGGATTTTGGATTTTGGTGACATATACCAGTTGTTGGGGAATGGAAGAGTAAGGACTCTTTGAAGAGAAACTCCACCACCGCCTCCATCTCCGGTGTTGGGACGGAGAGAGGAGAAGGAAGGGATGAGAGGTGAAGCCATGAAGCGGTGGAAGAACTCAACCTGTTTAGGACGAGAGAGACGAGTGCCTCTGGAGAGACCCAGAGGAAGAGGATCGTCGGGAACAGCTCGTGCGGTGGCTTCGAGCGTCATCGGAGTTGACATACCGAGGTCCCAGATGTCGCCCTCTTCGACCCATCTCAGTCTGTCCATCGCCGTCATCACCACCGCCGACGCTCGATTTCTTCAACTAGCTGACCTCGAGATGACCAAACACAGTTTTACTCTGGATTTGTTCGATATAAGAATGCTTGCCGTTTTTTGTCTTTCAAATGAGAATGCTTGCCGTTTCTTAAGCCCTTAGTACAAACAAGGTTTGCTACATAGTGTTGTGTGACAGAAACTGTTGGAGATTTTGATAATAAACGGCAAGCATTTAATGTTTAAAAATAAATGGCACACAAAATTACTAAGAATGTTTAATAATTAAATTAAATTTTAATAATAAACAACTTGTGCAATTTAAGTATAATCTGTATAAAAAAACACATTTTATTTCATGGATATCCAACTGTCCTACACTAAAAATGAATGGCCAATTTCAAAACCGGATTTTCATATATTATGTTTATTTTTAACTCAAAGTTTTTTTGTTTATTCGGTATATTTTATTGACTTTAGATTGAGAATTATGTAACTTTTAGTAATCTGAATGTAAACCCATCTTTGGACCAAAAGAAAAATGTAAATTCATTTCAAAGTCTATATTAACATATAAAATTTACACAAAACTTCAAATTTAAAGTTTGCTATAGAAACTATCATAACTTTTTTACAATATGTTCTTTCTGGATTACCATATGTAATGTGTAAAAATAAGAGTAGCTAGCGACAAATAAGCAGTGGATACTTTATATAGATATATTCTTAGTGAATATAAAAATGTGAAAGAAGTGAAAAGTTGTTTATAAATTAATTGGTGGGGGGTGTTTCGTGCATGGTTCCTTAAGGATTCCAAGTTGGCGAGAGTTATATATAAAGGGACCTTGAGCTTTGAACCCTAAACCATAAGACTCACCTTCCTTCACATGCTCATCTCTCTCTCTCTCTGTAAGTTAATTAAGGATATTACAATTAATGGGAGGTTCATGGCGTTTCTTGTTTAGCTTCTTTGGCAGCTTCAAGGCTTGGTGGCGAAGAAGACAGAGATCGAACCAAGCAGGAACAGACGATGAGATGTATGGTGAAGATAATGAAGCCAACTTCTATAATTGGTATCTCGTTGAACCAGCTATTAACCGGAGATCTACTGATTTCATCAAAAGGTTCCACGAGACTCGTGACTGATTACCTTTCTTCATTATCCTGAATTATTCAGCTCTTTCAACGAACGTACGTACGTAGTAGATTCGGAAGAACACAATATTTGTTTCTTTTTTCTTTCAGTTTTTTGTGTCTCTATAGTATGTTGTTTTTCTATGTGATCTTTAATAAATATAATCAATCATAGCTTCACAGTTTGATTGCAACAGGATGATGATATATATATCAAAGGCTCGTTTGTGTTGTGTTATATCAAAGAAAGCACATAAGCTCGATCCTGTAGAATGTTAAATATATAATTATTACACGTCTCAGTTTATCTTGATTAGACCCTTAATAAATTTCAGACAAACAAATAACCTAGACGACCGGTTAAATGAACTATTTCCATTAGACACATAAACAATCACAGAATATTTATGAGTTTTTCAAATTTAGTAAGTAATTCACATGAGGTTTACATAAAGCTGTTGTAATATGAGAGAGTCGATTATAAAGGTCGTACAAGTATGGGTTTAGTCAGTGGTCGGTCATATCTTAGACCAAAATAAAAGTTGTCTTGGAAGGCGAGAAGATTGTTCTCCAGGTTAATTATACTTTTGGATAATTTACAGCTAGCTTCACTAAACAAAGTTGAGGGTAGGTGTAAAATACGATGTGCAGCAAATAATCGAAACCAGAACTCACAATCTTTGAATACAAAGCTTTTAGAAAAGGAAAAGGAATATATGGTTAGAAAGAAGAAGCTTTTGTAGGCGCGAATCGATACAAAAGCAAAGTAGAATCAGTTAAAAAAATAGCTTATAATCGAGAAGAATTGAAAGAAGATATTTGTATACATGCATGTGAGGCCTCGATCCTTTTTTCTTTTTGTGTCCCAAACTTTAAGACAGCTTAGAACTGCTTGCTCGTTAAGTATTCACATTCTATATATAGCCTAGCTATTATTAGACTTATTCACTTTCTTACCTTTCTTAAATTCTTACCTTAACTCCCAAACTTCTCGTCTTTGGTTTTTTTTTTTTTTTTTTTTTTTTTTTTTTC
>WJSH01004113.1:25059-43265 GCA_009757365.2 Lepidium campestre
AAACGAAAGGAGAAATTTAATCCTCCTCTCATAGCAATCGTCGATCTATGAGGTTTGGCATGAAAGGAACAACAGATTACACCGTAGTCTTACCAGATCTGTGGATGCGATACTGAAGCTTGTCGATCTCAGCGTCCAAAACAGAATAGCGAGCCTCCGTGAGCCGAATCCCGAGCTCGCCTCCGTAAGCAGAATCCCGAGCTCGCCTCCGTGAGCAGAATCCCGTACTCGCTGGTTTGCGGCATCGATCCCGTAACTTCTCTCTTCTCCGATACATGTCGCTGTCTCTACTTCTCTCGGTTTAGTCGAACTCTCCTCTCGATCTGGAAAAAACTGTTCTGATTCGATTAGTGTTGGGCTCATAATCTGATAATTGTGTTCTTTTATTTGTAATGGGCCCGCTAAAATGTTTCATAATCTGATACTTACATTAAAATGTTTCCTGTCTATATTTATTCAAAATCATCAATAAAACTTCGTTAAAATCTCTGACTTTCTTATCAATAAAACTTCATTAAATGTATTTGAAAATCATCAATAAAACTTAATTACATATCTCTGATTAATAAAACTATTTTACATCAACAAACGTACGAGTTGTTGAAAACATTGACCCTTTTCTTTTCCGAGTAAGTGTTTGGATCAAATAATTTTTAAGACTAACTTAAGATGTAATTTTGATTTAATTTTGTGCTCAGAAGATGTAATAACATGGAAAAATCATGGTTTCTCTATTTATTTCACAACGAGAATTAGAGGAAATTTATAGAAGGAACACGCGGGAAAACAAATTATGAGATGTTTATATAGTTACTTCTTTAAACGATTAAATGCTGAATTAAAAAAAAAAGGATAAAATAACACGCGCGTCTGTAAGGACAGAAATCAAAACCACTCACATTAAAAGCGCGTTGAGCGCGTGTTCTTAAAATCCCTGGACTATTGCCATATTTGGCGTTTTTTGCATAAATTAGAAAAGAAGAGGAGCTGCAGCGCGTGAGTAGATATTTCATTAGTGAATTCTTTTATTTATTTCTTTCTTAAGACAGTAACGAAGAGAGGTATGTATATTGCATGTATAAGGATAAGAGAATCAAAGTCTCTTTACATTTGGCAATAAATATTTTAAAAATACGCCATTTAATTAATAAAAAAACAGCATAAGTCAAAAAAAAATTAAAGATGCACGATCTATGGAAATTAATTAACATCAGATTTTGTTTGAGTCACAAAATATAAATATAAAGCTCATAGAAACAGATTATAACACAAAAGAGATATATTGGCAAGAGTGAAAATGAGATGCAAGATTGGATTCATGAGCTTCATGGTGATTACTTCTCTATTTCTCTTGGTTTCAGGTCAGTATTATCGAATCTATTTAGCCAATTAATTATGAGAAATATAATTAATAATTTGTTATTATATACAGTATAGCCATTAAAATGCTTTAATTGTTTCTTATCTAAATGCATTGAAAATCATCAATAATAATCAATTAAATATCTCTTTTTTGTAAATACCGATTCATAACCTAAACCTTATCCCCAAACTCTAAACAATACCATGTGTGCCAACACGACTCCCTTAACATAAAATTTTGATAAAAAAACTGCAAATATGACTAAGTGGCTTTTGGTCTAGTGGCTTTCTTTAAAAAAGATGTCATGAGTTCAAGTCACTTTGGATGAATGATTTACGCCTTAAACGTGGTATTATCAACGGCATGACTCGGACACCATAAGAGATTACGGGTCAAAGATCCGGAACTCCAACGGTTTAAAAAAAAACTGCAAATATGAAAATTTAATCACTTAACACCATTGTTAAAAAAAAAGTACGTTAATTTGGGGTCAAACCAGTCAATGAAAAATTAATACAATTAAGTCACTTCCTAAAGTTGTAATATTTATATATAATAAAAAACATAAAAATATCCCTAGATTGGCAACAAAATATATATAAATGTTGTAGTCAATGAAAATTATAATACAAACCAAATTCTGCTTGAGTCTAAATATCTATAAAAAGAGCATGCAACAACACATCTTTAGAAACATATATAAAAAAACATACTTCGAGACAAAACAAAAGTGTTATAACTATTTAGGATAACAACGAAAATGAATTACAAGATTGGATTCATGAGCTTGTTCGTGATTACTACAATTATCTCACTCTTTCTATTGGTTCCAGGTTAGGCCATCTATGAGCTGCATATATATCCCATTTTTGTCTACTCTAAATATTAATATTGGTGTTTTGTTTTGAATTTGTGTGTGAGTGAAATATAGATAAAGTAGAAGCTTTTAAAAACGAATGCATTGGACCATGTGCAGTAGTTGGGGACTGTCAGGGTGCTTGCATTAGGAAAGGATACGAAGTTGGCGAATGTATTGGTTGGGACGTTGCTGAAACTTGTTGTTGCCTTACTCCTTGACTAATCTTTGCATATCTATATCTTTTGAAAATCATTCATAAAAATTAATAAATATAGCCATGTTATAATCAATAAGATACATAGCAATGAAGTGAAGCAATTAAAAAAGAAGAAGAGCTGCAGCGCGTGAGTAGATATTTCATAAGTGAATTAATTCTTTACTTATTTCCACGCCTACACAGTTCACGTTTATCTGAGTCAACGTAAAAAAAATGTGGGTTAATTTATTTTTGTGGGGTTAAATCAGACAATGAAACTTAGTACAATTAATCACTTCCTAAAATCGAAATATATATACAAAAATGTCCATAGATTTATAACAGAAGTCCAATTTTGAAGATGCACAGTCTATATATAAATTAATAAATATCCCTGCATGTGCTATAAATTTATTAATTGTTTTGGTAATGAAGATTAATTAACATCAGATTTTGTTTGAATTACAAAATCTATACAAAGAGCTCATACAAATAAATTATGGAGAAAATAGATATATTTGCAAGAGTTAAAATGAGAAATATTATCAAGTCAGTATTATCTTGGTTTCTCTTGGTTTCAGGTCAGTATTATCAAGTCTCTTTTAGCAAATTATGAGAAATATTATTAATAACGTGTCATTAATTTATTGCATGACCACAAATAACCTTGTTACAATAAGAAACATAACACATCATTTGTTTTTCTTTGGTTGACAAATCGTTCCAAAACATAAATTGAATAGGTTTCTGCTTTGATGTAAAAGGATTGAGAGAACCAAAGTCTCTTTAGAAATATGCCAGTTGATAAAAGCCAATATAAGTCAAATTTTGAAAACTAATATTAGGTTTCTGTTGATGGGGTAGAAATATGTAAAGGATTAGTCAATGAAAATTAATTTACATGAGATTTTGTATGAGTCACAAAATCTATATAATGAGCTGATAGAAAGAGATATATTGGCAAGAGTAAAAATGAGGTGCAAGATTGGATTCATGAGCTTCCTTGTGATTACTTCTCTATTTCTCTTGGTTTCAGGTGAGTATCATCATGTCTATTAATTTATTTATCAAATTATGAAAAATATTATTAATAATGTGTTAGTACTATTATATATATCTCAGTTCTTTTTCTTTTCTTTATATTTTATTGAATGAAAAGTGAGTGAAGGTGAAGCTCAGAAAGAAAGGTGCTTGAGCCGATGTAAGTCGCAACCTGACCGTGCGCGTCTTTGCATCAAGCTTCGATACCAAACTGGTAAGTGCGTCTCAGAAAATGGTGATCTCTGTTGTTGCAAAGATGATATATGACATG
Source organism: Lepidium campestre (assembly GCA_009757365.2). Classification (NCBI taxonomy): domain Eukaryota; kingdom Viridiplantae; phylum Streptophyta; class Magnoliopsida; order Brassicales; family Brassicaceae; genus Lepidium; species Lepidium campestre. Next base: position 28,790 of record WJSH01004113.1, read on the forward strand.
TTTCTTATCTAAATGTATTGAAAATAATCATCAATAAAACTTTATTAAACATCTATAGTTTTCTTATCTAAATATATTGAAAATCATCAAGAAAAATTAATTAAATATCATGGTTTCTCTTTTTATTTAACAGCGAAAATTAGAGAATAATTATAGAAGGAATACGCGGGAACAAATATTATGAGATGTTTTTTTGTTGTTATCTTCTTTTAAACGATTTAATGCTGAAGTAAAAAAGAAGAATCCTTTTTTATAAAAAAAACAAAATCTACGTACGGCTCTATAAAGACTGAAAATAAAACCACTCGCATTAAAAGAGCGTTGAGCGCGTGTTCTTAAAATCCCTGGACTCTACATCATCATATTTGGCGTTTTTTGCATAAATTAAAAAGTAAAAGAAGATGCAGCGCGTGGGTAGAGATTACATTGGTGAATTCTTTTATTTATTTATTTCTTTAGACAGTAACGAAGAGAGCCGTATGTATATTGCATGTATAAGGATTGAGAGAATCAAAGTCTCTTTAGATTTGGTCATAAATATTTTTAAAATACGCCATTTAGTTAAGTGTATAAGAAAATAACATAAGTCAAAAGTTCTAAGACGCACAATCTATGGAAACTAATTAACATCAGATTTTTTTTGAGTCACAAAATATATATAAAAAGCTCACAGAAACAGATTATAAAACAAAAGAGATATATTGGCAAGAGTGAAAATGAGATGCAAGATTGGATTCATGAGCTTCATGGTGATTACTTCAATAATCACTCTATTTCTCTTGGTTTCAGGTCAGTATTATCGAATCTATTTAGCCAATTATGAGAAATACTATTAATAATGTGTTATTATATATATCTCAGTGCTTTTTTTTCTTTTCTTTTTTGTATTGAATGAAAAGTAAAAAAAGTTGAAGGTGAAGCACAATGCATAGGATCATGTGAAATGCTAATTGACTGTGCGGCGGCTTGCATCAAGATGGGATACACAACTGGTGAATGTGTTGGCTGGAAAAATCCCAATGTCTGTTGTTGCGACCATTAAAATGCTTTAATTGTTTCTTATCTAAATGTATTGAAAATCATCAATAATAATCAATTAAATATCTCTTTTTTTCCGTCAAGAATAGACAAAAGCCGATCCATAATTTAAGAGGGTGTTATTGGATGTAAGATTTTAATGTATTTGAAATCCACATAGAATCCATTGTTATTGGATCATGTATTTGAGTGTTGTATTTCAAAATCCAATAAAAACCGTTGTTATTGAATCATGTACTTGAGTGTTGTATTTTAAAATACAATAAAATCATCTGTTATTCAAAACAGATTTTAGAATCTATTGGATTTTGTTTACAATAGATTTTAATGGCTTGTGTACCACTTTTACGTGAAACACAAAACAAATCAGACATATTTCTCATGTATTTTGAAATCCAAATTATTATTTATTATTTTAAATTAATTAAAGTGAAATTTCTAAATTCAAAGACAAATTGATAAACTCTTTTATGTCTTCTCCATTGAGATCTACCATGGCATAATGCACCACTGTTTCAAATTCAATGGCGAATGATTTCTCCTCTTTCTATCAAAATATCTCTCTTATTCTTCACTCAATTTCTCATTTCTCTATTTCTCAATTTCCCTCAACGTCCGCTTCAGGAAATACATCAATGTCTACTTACTCTGATTCAACATCACCACAATTCAATTTATTGTATATACATATCAGGGCATAAGAAACTAAATGGATTGGATTGGAAGATTGTTAAGAGAATAATGGAGAAAATTGAAAATGGTATGAATTATTGAAAATGCATGTCTCGTTGGTTTAGATATGAACTCATATACTTTTGGGTTTTTTTTTCTTCTTGTTAATCCTTTTCAATTCTTCTTTTTCATTATTTTTTAATAACTTATGAGTAAATGACGTAATACAACAAATTTGATAGATTGTCAAATACAAAGGAATCGATGCCAAAATTCATTAGTAGTGGAGTTTAAAATCCCATGTAATTCATCCAAATCTAATAAAAACCATTGTATTCAAATCCACTAAAATCTTTCAAAATCATGTATTGAATAACACCCCCTAAATCTTCTCCCCAAATTCTAAACAATATCATTTATGCCAACATGACTCTCTTAAAATTAATTTTTGATTAAAAACTGCAAATATATTTGGCTCGGAATCAAACGAAATTTGGTGAGTATCTTCCTAACCCCAAAATCTACGTGTAGCCTAAAGCGGAATCGAATTCGGAGTTGTGGTTCAAAAGTTATGGTAGATTTTTCGAAGACTAAAATCTGGAGATCGAATCCGCAATCACCTATGTTTAGAAGTAGTTTTTCGGTGAACCAGAAGGATCCAGAAGACGATCAACATATCATTGGAAAGCCCCAAGTGTCTAGTATTCAGATCATTGTCTCGGTCTGAATTCAAAGGTATAGATCATCGGCTAATTGTGTTTCAAGTTGGCGGGTCGTTTTGCACTCATTGTTCAGTTAGGCCAAGGTAAGAGTGTAATATGTGGAAACATAGTTTCATATTTCTTCTTTAATGTTTATTATAATATTTGGTAGATGTTTATTTATAACCTTTTTTTTTTTGTTTTTGGGATTTAGATCTTAACAACTTTAATTTAATTATTTTTGTTTTAAAAGGTGGAAAAAACTAAAAGAAATCGTCTTGGTTTAACTTCGACTTCAAAAGAAGAGTTGCAGACTACGAATCTCAAGATTGAAGAAATGGCGAAAGAAATTCAGTAATTCAAGAATTTATTATTCCAACAATTTTTTAATTTGGATTCACTGTGTAATGATGATTAGTTATGTAGTTTTTTCATATCAAATTATTAATTTTATAGTTTTAATTTACATGTAACATTTTTAAATATATTTACTTATTTAAATATCTATATATTACTAAATTAAATTCTAAATTTAAGTTTTGAATTTTAAATTTTAAATTCTAAAATAATATTTTTTTTTGTTTTTGAAAATTGATTAAATAAAATATTTTGACCAAAAAGTTTCTGGACCACATTCTGATAAAATACTTTTTGACTAAGTTTCAATAAAATATTTTTTGACCAAAAATATTTTTGACAAAAATATGTTTGACTATGTTTTGATAAATTATTTCTGACCAAAATATTTCCGACCAAAGTATTTCCGACCAAAATATTTCTGACCAATATATTTTTTGAACATAAATATTTTTAACCATGTCTTGATAAAAGAAATTTGACCACTCATGTTGGTCAAAATTTATTGACGATTATTTTTTTACCATAATTTTGTGGTCACAATTTTTTTGACTTATTTCTATCTATTTTCTTTGGTCAATATATTTTTTGACCACTTGTTTTGATCATAAGTTTTTGACCATATTTTTTGGTTAAAATATTTTAATCATTTTTTGACCAAATTGTATTTGCGGCCAAAGATCTCTGACTACTAAATTTTGGTCAAATTTTTATCAATAAGAGCATTTTTGACAATTTAATGACTATTATGGTGGTCATATTTTGATTGTTTTCTTTGCATATGCACATTTAATCACTTGACACCATTGTTAAAAAAAAGTTCGTTAATTTGGGGGTTAAACCAGTCAATGAAAAATTAATACAATTAAGTCACTTCCTAAAGTTGTAATATTTTTATATAATAAAAATCATTAAAATATCCCTAGATTGGCAACAAAATATATAAAAATGTTCTAGTCAATGAAAATTATAATACGAACCAAATTCTGCTTGAGTCTAAATCTCTATAAAAAGAGCATGCAACAACACATCTTTAGAGACATCAATAAAATACATACTTCGAGACAAAACAAAGTGTAACAAATATTTGGGATTACAACGAAAATGAATTACAAGATTGGATTCATGAGCTTGTTCGTGATTACTACAATTATCTCACTCTTTCTATTGGTTCCAGGTTAGGCCGTATATGAGCTGCATATATATTCCATTTTTGTCTACTCTAAATGTTAATATTGGTGTTATGATTTGTTTTGTTTTTGTGTGTGAGTGAAATGTAGATAAAGTAGAAGCTTATAATAGTGGTAGGGAATGCATTGGACCATGTGGACTGGTTGGGGACTGTCAGGGTGCTTGCAATAGGAAAGGATACCAAGTTGGCCAATGTATTGGTTGGGACGTTGCTGAGACTTGTTGTTGCATGACTCCTCCTTAACTAATCTTTGCATATCTATATCTTTTGAAAATCATTAATAAAAATAAATAAATATAGCCATGTTATAGTTAATAAGATACATAGCAATGAGAAGTGAAGTAATGGACTGATAGATAGAGTTGGCCAAACATCACATGACCCAAAAAGAGAGCTTTCTTATTCCAAGTTCCAACCACACTTCCATCTTTTGTTGCACACTCTCACGTGCTTCTTGTCTGTCTTTTTTTTCTAAATTCCACGTGTCCCCACCACATTCACTTCATTTTTCAACCCAAATTACACGACTTTACTATTGATTCCTTTTAAAGCAACCAACCAAAGTACTAGCTTTCATTTAGTGCCTTAAAGCAAGATAACGACTAAGGCAACAACTTTATATCAATAGAGGTGAAAAGAATAATCATACAACTTTACAATACACTCGAAGCCAAATTAGGCCTCCACATCCAATAGGAAGTGTATATCACAAGAACCCCAAAAGTTCTTAGAATTTAAAAAGAAAAAAAAACACAGAGTGCCTGATATGGGTACACTTAATGTCGACTTCTGCAAAACCAGAGTCGATTCTTAATTTATTAACATTGACGTCCGGCTCTGCAGTTAAGAGCACCAGAGTTAGAGGTCATTGTGCCAACAAGTGAGGATGATTTGGCTGATAAACTCGAAGCTCTGGCATAGTTGGATCTAGCTCCAGCTCCAGATCTTGTGAAAAATGCTCCATTTAAGAAAAGATCTCCTTCTGATCTCCAATTCCAGTGCTTCCATTTTGATTGTCCTGTGTACTCTCTCTTAGTCACCTGCCATATACCACCAATCATCAATCTCATTGCAATCATCGTGTTAGAAAGAACAATGTCATAGTTTGTATTTTCATCGCAACACAATAGTGTTAATCATGGTAAGACTTCTTATTATTTCGCAACATCAATATGGTTTGGCATCAGCACCATTGACATAGAGTTGTGTGAAAACACGATATAGACCGGTCCTCTAAAGCAAGTGATAGTCAAAAGAATTATACCTCCTTGGCAAATGGGTTTGCTGGGGCAAGAAATCGATTCCCCTGACTGTTGATGGTGGGACTAGCACTACCACCAATTGCGTACATTTCCCAATGCGTGTAGTCGTTGTTTACTACATGGAAATATCCATGCCTACACCTGAAATGATCAAATGTTATTCATTTATCTTACAACTAGCAGAGCTTGTGGGTTTTCTGAGGATTTTAAGATCGCTGATCAAGTAAGTTTGTACCTTGGCATTCTCTGAATCAGACCCTCACCAAAATGGTTGTAAGCAATTGTGACTTGCATCACCTTGTCTCTTGTGTAGGAATCACTGTGTCCTAACAACATAACCTGGTGTAATACAATCATCAATCAATTACTGCAAAAAGCCCTAATACCTAATTCCAATTCTAATCCATGAAGAGAGAGAGATATTGGAGACAGATAATCAATCAATCATTCATCCCAATTGTAATATTAGATTTTACCTCATTGTGATGGGTGAAGAAATTGTTTGAGACGGTAATGGCGGTGGAGCTCATAACAGCGTCAACAAGTCCATCGGCACAATTAGAAAGCGAATTGTGATCAATCCAGATATGACTAGACCCAAAAATGGAGATCCCGTCACCATCAGCCATGGTTCGCCAGCCGTAATGAGAAGGAGAGCTTCTAACCATGGCATTACCAGTGGGCTTACAGTCATGAATATGAATCCCATGGATAATAATGTTAGTAACGTATTGAATAGTGATACAAGCACCATTGGCGATGTGAACATTGACGCCACGACCATCGATCGTCTTGAAGCTATTCATAATCAGTTCTTGCTTCAAGGTTATAACCATGTCACGCTTGAAGGTGATCCAGAGTGGCTCGTCTTGGATTACGGCGTGACGGAGTGTTCCCGGAACGGGATTAACCGGATTGTCGTCTCCTGGGTTAGTGACGACGTAGAAACGGCCGTCACGGCCACCGATAGCGTTGCGGCCAAATCCAATAGAGCAATCGGCCAAACGCTTTCGACGGGACTGCCATTTGGGGTCGCAACGCCAGCAATCGTCGATTGGATTTCCGGTGCCGCAGGAGAAGTAACCTAATTTTCTCCGAGCTGTGCTGTTCCTAATGCTCCTGTATCATTATTAATCAACAAAAATCCAAATAAATTTATTAAGGGCAATAATGTCAATTTTATAGCCAAATTCATTTATTTTAACTGGATTATCCATCGAAATATAAATATTAGTAACGATTAATAATAAAAGCTTTTATTATTTAACATGAATTATGTATTATATCGTTTTATTATTTAATACGCTACTCTATGGACAAAAGTTAATCTCATACTCTGATACTTATACTCTTTCCCTAGCCGATGTCAAAGAATGGCTAGATCTCGAGACTATGTTACCACCTTCGCCGACTGAACATCAACAACATGGACGTTTAACTACTGGTAAATGGAAACCTCCACCTCAGAATATGATTAAATGTAACTATGATGTTTCCCATTATTCAGGTAATCAACAATCGTGCCTTGGTTGGGTCATAAGAGATTACAAAGGAACCATTTTACACTGTGGAATGGGGCGCTTTGAAGGTGACAATAAGTATATCAATACTTTACTAAACTCCTATGACATCAACTTGAGACTACAAAAGTATAAGTCCATAATAAAGGAGTGGAGCAGTCATTTCGAGCAACATTCATTCTGCTACCTATCAAGAAAGCTGAACTCAACTGCAGATAAATTAGCAAAGCAAAGTGTGTTGCCAATATCTCTAATTTGGTGTATTTATGATTGTTGCCCAGTTTTTTTAAGATCTTTTGTAAACAATGATGTATCGAATATTTAAATAATAAAAGGTTATGAAGGAAAAAAAAAAAGAATTATGTTAGATAACAATTTGTAATTATTTATAAATTGAAGTTTTATCATGGAAAACTATATAAATAAAAAATTTGGAATTTAATAATATCTAAAATTATTAATATATTTTGTTGGGAAAAAATGGCAAAAAGTTGTGTTTGTAGTTTTGTACTAAAGATTAAGGAAAAAAGAAAGAAGTTAATAATTCAACAAAAATGTGGATTTTATTATTTTTTAATTAAAAACAAGAAAATAAAGAGATGAAGTGTAAGTGTCAAAGCATGTGGAATGAGCATGTGCATTTGCTGGCAAATCATTGGTTCAAAGATTAGTTCTGAAACATTACACATGTTCTCATTCACTTATTAGCTTCTCCCCCACACATTATTCGCGACTCTTTTAAAATCCTATACTTGATTATTTCTAATTCACCAAATTCTACCACTAATCCTTTAAGTAAATCATCTAAAGTTTTTAACTTTGAAGAAAATTAATCATGTAAGATTGATTCAAAGTCTTAAGAAAACAGAACTTATATAAGTTAATGAATAAAGAAATAAATCATGAACTAAAGATAAATAATAAAAGAAGGAGGAAAAGGGAAAAGTCAGAGGAATGTGGCTTAGGGTGGACCCATTTTGACTACATAATGAAACTGGTCTCAAAGAGAACTTCATGTGAGCTCCTGCTCTGTCATTAATTCTACTACCTGTCTCTCTCTTTTTTTTCGATTTATTCAAAGAAATATATCAAATATGAAAAGTTTAATTATCTTATTCAGAAGGCATCACGAGATGCTATATAGTCATGGAAGTAAGAGTTGAGTATTCTTAAGTATAGAGTAGACACTATTTAAGAGAAAATACAAGACATAATGGAGATAGTTTTATTAACTATATAATAAAGTTAAAAACATGATCAATAACATTTGTTTTATAGAGAAACTCACATGTCCACCATCGCAGCTATTTCCTCTGGCTTCTCAATTGCATGTTCATGCCATGTTTCATTCGACCTGTATTTACATTAATCACACAATCTAATCATTATTGTCTCATTTTATTCATACACTACAACTCACTACACAATGCTTTTCTTTTCAATAATTTTTTTCATCTAAATTGGGATAACTATTTACAAATTTGAGAGTGGTGAAACGATCTATATTTGTTTTCAAAAATAAGAGACAAAAATATGGGTGTTTTTTTCCCTGTCTTGATGAACAATTCACTTATCGTAATGAATATCCAATGGTTTGTTTTGTAAATAAGCTCAATGGGTCGGTTCCATGAAGAACTAAAGCTACGTTAAGCTTGAACAATCTTTGGTGTAAATACAATGAAACAATGTAGAATGAAAAGTAATAGTACCTGGACGAGTTAACTCCGATAAAGAGCGTTGTTAGAAGTAATGCAGAAGCAAAGAAAATAAGGTTTGTGACAGCCATTTTTGTTCTTCCTGCTCTGTTCTGTGTTTGGTTGTCTCTGTTTGAGGCAGAGGCTTTTTTCTCGGAAGAAGAGAAAGGAAGAATAATAGGAGAAGAAGAGTAGAAGAAAGGCTACGAGGGAGAGATGTTAATATAAGAAGATTGCGTGACCATTTCCCTTTATCTTGTTGGCCTTATTTCATAGAGAATAAAATATACATATAATTATTAAAAAAATACTCTAAAAGTAATAATACTAAGACCATATAAAGTATATTAACATTTTTAATACGGCAGTCATAACTCTGGCTTGTGATTGCTAATCTGGACTATGATGAAATCATTTACCCATTATCTGTAATTTTGTCTATTTCAAATTGTATATGTGCCTCATTCATCATTTTCCTGAAATTAATAGCAAATTTTACTACATTTAAATCCAAGTTTCAATATGCAGAAAATGTATTTAGTCAAATAGTTAAATGTCTACATTTATAAATTTTATTTTTGCTGGAATTTGATTCAAAAAAATCGTATAATCCTGCATAATAGAGAGTTCAGTGTCATTTTGGTTAATTTTATAATTTTCAGCATTGTCTTTCAAAATCCTTTTAGTGGGGCTTTTATTTATCTTCCATGCATTATACTCTACCGACAAAGTAAAATCTTTGTCCTAATTCCAATTACTTTTGAGAGTGGATCCGAGTTCAATTCCAAAAATTACCAAGTATGAACAAACAAAAACAAATGAGAGTATAGAGTAAATGTGTACTTATTATAAGGTTTCAAGTATTAAAGGTTAGATTTGTAAAGCATTTTTGTTGTTTGTTTAGAAAATGAAAACACATGTGTATGTATGTATGTGTGTACTTTGTATAGATACATAATCGTACAGTGATCACAATAATGAGTTTGGCCAACAACGGTATCATGTCATGTGATTGATATTCCTCATCTCTCTTTTCCTCGCAAGTCATTGGATAATAATTTGAAAAAAGACAATATTAAATTAAAGAGAATAAAGAATTATTATTATTAAAAATCATATAAAGTTATAGACAGCTAATTTGAAACTTGTAGGTCTCTCATATTTGTCTTGGATAAAATTTATATTTTCCTAAATTCGGCACATTGACTTTCCCCATGTGACCATATTATACGTTACGCTCATTACGAACTTAATCATTCAGTTTTTTAACCGCTAATAATGTTTATACGTAGGCAATGATCAACTAATCATCGTTTGATACGCCGACAATAACTTTTGTTGTTAAGGAACTCATCAAGTTACATATATTTGTGGTCATATTCGATCTAACTAGTTGCATAGTTTCGAGTTTGTAAGATTTGGTTATAGATTATGTTTAGCTCGATACAATTATTTGCAAAAACATTGGTAATTGATGTAAGATTTTGGTAAAGAAGGATATACCGACAAAACCAATTGGTGTACACCAATTAATTTGTGAGTTCAGATTTTCCTCTGAAACTTTTGATTTGATGCCATTATTTAAAGTGAAAAACCAAGTACAATTTGCATTCAGTTGAAGCTAATAATGTTGCCATGGTGATAAAGACTTGGAATGTATGCATCTTTAACTAATGTCGGCGGAGCATTACAACATCACAATTAGGTAACAAGCAATCAAGCATGATTTTACAAAATAGATCAATCATTGACCAAACAAACAAACACAACACAATAGAGATGTGTTGTTTCTGTACACCACTCCATAGAAGTTGCAGCTCAAGACACTGAAACAAAAATATGTCATATGATATTAAAAATCGATTTTCATAATGTTCACTAATCTGCACATCTTAAGAAATTTGAGTGTATTTTTCTTTTTGGCTTCATAGAACAATCATGAATTATATGCATCACCTATAACATCAAATTCCCAAGCACTCCACAAAATGTTTTAACTTTTCCTAAAGCAAGTTGTTGTGAAACCAAAACCAAGGAGGAAGGGGTGGAAGAAGAAAACAACAGACAGACAAGAGACAACAATACAAAAGTGAAAAGAGGAGATTCTGGAGGGAGAGAGTTACGAACAGCCAAAGCATTTTCTGAAAGAGAGGATTCCAGATGGTTCCGGGATTGGATCTGGATGATTCTGTTTCGAACTTGGTAGATGTTTAAAGAAGGCCTTCACGGCTCCAGCCACACCATCCTCGTCCTTCATTGCCTTTGCTAGCGTCTCTGCACTACTCTTCACCTGTTCCCACTTAGATTCTCAGTTTCATTGTAATAAATCCATGCCATGATCGTAACTTGCGGTGGTCATATAAAAAAACTACGCCGAAATGCCTGGACTGTAATCAAACCAAAACATGTCTTAAAAGCCGATTGGGTTTTGAAAATACTACTCACCTTATCGTCCAGCATGAAATTTATGGCATCTTCAAGCTTATGAAGTGAGAATTCGTCCACAGGGATTGGTGCAGGACCTACTCCTCTAGCGTGCACTCGTTCTCCCCAAAAAGGTTGGTCCCCAAAGAAAGGCACGATTGTAGTTGGGCACTGTGTTTAAGAAACAAAAGCAAAATACTTTCATATTAACTACACTTAAATTTCATCTCAAGAAGCAGACTTTAGCTTACACTCAAATTAAACTTACCGCAGCTTTTAGACCTGCAGCAGTTGTTCCAGCACCACCATGGTGAACCTGAAAGCAGAAGAGCAACGAGTTCAGGCAACGATCCTATTAAAGATGAACTGAGAAACTACTAATCCCAGACAAGCAAAATGTGTGACTGAGTCTACAAAATAACAATGAGAACTCACAATATCAAAAACCACAAAAGGAACTAGAAATTTCTAAATCCAGCAAAGTAACAAGATGTTCACGGACTAAACTACAAGGATATCCAGATTATTAGACATACCACAGCCTTGCATCTAGGGAATAACCAGTCATGTGGCACATTATCCAACAAGTAAACAAAGTCCTTCGGTTCTTTCACTGTATGAAAACCACATCAAGCATATATTATTATAATTTATACCAAATATGCAGCATCCAATAGTGGTAAGTAATACGGATTGAAGAAAGGGTGGACCTACAGTTTCCAAGGCCACCCCAGCCTTTATTGATGATTCCTCTTTGTTTGGTTCTCTGAAGTGCTTCTACAATGATTTCCGTCATTTTCTCTGGTTCTTGGACAGGCTTTACCACAATCAAACAGAACAAGAGATGCATTATTTTTCATTTCCATTTCCATAGATGTTATTTTCAAATTCTTAAAAATCCTATAATAAGACAATTTAGTAAAAAAAACTCACTAGACTACCAAAGCCGATATATATCGGTTTGTCACCAGCTTCTAGCCATTGCACAAGCTCTGCAGGAGGTTCATAATTGGATGCGAGATCAAGAAAGCAAAATCCTACTACATCAATTTGAGGCCCCCAGTCTGAGAAAAAAAAAGAAGAGAGTGAAAATCTTAAGAGAAAAAACATAATTATTTCGTCAGTCAACACATGAGTCATACTACCTTTTGGCTTTGGGACAAGGTGAGGACTCCACATATATCCATGTGGAATATTGGATCCAGATCCTTGTGTTCCACTTAGATATGTGACAGGCCGTAGCTTCAATTTCTTTTTCCTAAGGTCATTGACCATGTCTCGAATTCCTAGCCAGATCAATGAGTCCACGATTTGATATGAAAGCTGAAATTGCACGATGTCAATATTAAACAAAGAAGTCAAGTTTAGAAGCAAAGAACAAACATATGATATGTCAATAAACAAGTCTCACTCTGTATCCTGCTGGTTGTTTGACACGTGACAATGGGTGTGGAAATTCACTAGTTGGCCTGGATAATTATTTGGTATAGTCAATGATTCAGAACCAAAAGAATTTTAAAAAAGGTGTTTAAAGTAACGCTCATTCAGCCATAATCTGTTGCCAATACAAGACTTACGTCCATGGCATTGTGAAAAATACGTGAATGGGTATCCTCAGTGCTTCTGCCACATGGGTATGTCCTGAAAAGGCGATTTCCAAGTTAGTCACAATTAGAAGGGAATCTATGATAAGTCGGAAAGCCAAAGAAAAGGGAAAAAGAAAGATTCTATAGCATCTTCGCATGAATTTGCTGCCAAGATCTAGATATCTAAACGGTTGTGTGCTCAATGGTGCAGACCCCAAGCTCTAGATGACATTACAGATGTAAAATAGTAGTCAATAATTCAAAAGTTGCCCGAAACTAACCATACGCTGGAGGATTAGCAATTATTGCATCAGCTTTAAAGGAAATCCCAGAATCTGGATCAGGTTCTTTACATGCTGGAAGTAGAGAATATATGATGTCTTTCATTTGGTTTCGTTGAATTGGTATCTCTGAAGGGCCTGATGGCAAAAATCCCTTGTTCTTAACCATATCTGTACACAACAACATAGCAAGTAAACCGGTGAATTTTGCTGATAACTTTTTGAAGCTAAAGTAGATTAACTAACAAGGATGAAGAAAGAATAGGAATGTTTGGTAGATACATACAACCGGCTAGTATTTTTGGATCTCCGCCTAAAGGATAGAACTCCAATCCAGCAGTCAAAACAAATTCTTTAAAATTTGCATGAGTTGCAAGTCTAACTCGATGCCCATAGTCCTGCATAAATAAAATAAAATAACAACAGTCAATTACTTTCTCCCAAACAATTTAGGTTCAGAACTATTTCAGGAAGTGGAACGTGGTACAACCTGAAGCCGTTTGGCAATTGCAACAAAAGGTTGAACATCTCCTCGTGTCCCGACAATTAGCATCACAATCTGCATAGGAGGGATGTACTGAAGGTCAACTCCATCAATAGACTCATCAGCGCAAACACCATTTTTCGATTCTTTACTGTCAACAGCAACAGGTTGAGGGATAGCATCTGCTGGAACTTCAAATACAACTGTCCCATCATGTTTCACAGTAGCTATACGGTTGAGCAATTTAAGCTGCAAAATTATGACATTTTAAAAAGACCAGTGTCACACAGCAGCAGATATTCAAGGGAAAAATAATTCTCAATTGTAAACTAGTTTTGTAAGAGAAACATTGCCCAGGAAAGTAGGAATCAACAGGATTCACAGTCAAAGGGAATTCATCATATAACAGATAACTATAAATAGAAGCAAGACAAAGAAGAAAACAAGCCTAAAATAGATGTTGTACCTTCTTCCCTGCAGAGATTTTATCATCAAAAATCTTAGCGGCATCCTCGGCGAGAATGTGAGTAACTTTTTGCTGCCTCTCAGTCTTTGATTTATCTAACCTAGGGTTTGTTGTTGTTGTTGTTGACGATGATTCAGCCCTATCACTGCTCGATGAACCCTCCACCGGCATTGTCCATACTCGAGAAATGCTTTTATTCCCAGAACCTGAATAAACCCACAATCCCAAATTACAAACCAGGCAATGAACTTCATAATCCAATCCATAGATCCAAAGCCGATAGGCAAAGAAAGGAATCAACCAGAATTCAGTGCTTCGAAGTATAAGAAGAGGATAATAAAACGAAACCTGAAGATTCAGCCACGGCTTCATCAGCAATGGAAGCAACAACAGTTTTCGGATTGGTCTCTAGTTCTTCAGACCCAATGACGACAGCACTACCACAACCACCATCACCGCCTTCAATCTCCTCGATTTTCACCGAAGCTCGACCCGAACTTGAAGAAGATGAAGACGAAGACGATGAAACCCTGGCGAGCTCAGCCGGCGATATATCCGGCATCGTATTCTTTCTCTCTTTGTCTCTCTATCTGGATCCTACCCTTTTATAAACGAAACCTCCTTCACCTCCTCCTCCTTCGTATTTCTCGAATTTACGTAACCGTGTTTCGAATCCGAGAAAGTGAAGGAAAAACAAATTACACGATTCTTTTCTTCCTTTTTTTGTAATTCTTCAAAAAAAAATTGAAAATTAAAAAAGAAAAAAAAAAAAGGAAAAGAAGAGGAAGACAGATGTTGT
>WJSH01004113.1:50235-66899 GCA_009757365.2 Lepidium campestre
AACTCTCGACCTCAGGATTACTCAGATAGCTATGAGACCTACGCGCTAGCCAACTGCGCCACCACCCCAACGTACACCAGAATGGTCTAGCCGATATTAATTCAAACTGAATATGCTTCTCTAAGTCCTAACCTTGTTACTTCAACCGGTTGTCTGAAAGTCTGATTTTCCTTAAGATCCCGCCGGCTCCGATGCTGGCGGTTAAACCCTTCAAAACCCTGAGTTTTACTTGAATTCGCTGAGGTGGAGATAGAAAATTGGAGCCACGATACAGAATGTCTAACAGAAGAATCTATTTGAAGAAAATTTCATGGCTTTCGTCTCGGGTTGTGTCAGGTTTCGCTAATTGATCGTCTTCATCGAGTCAAGCTTTCTAAAAGTTTCACCATTTAATCGTTTGTCATGATCTTTTTTGGCTGTCTTTTTTGTTCACTAGACAACAATGTTCACGGGGGATTTCGGCGACCCATTTATACTCTAGCTACGTGTTCAGCTCCTTCATTCAATAGAGACATGAACATTGGGTCCAAGACATTGGTCGAACGATGTTTTTGTCGCGGGTAATTCGATTTATAATCTTCATTACTTTGAGCAGTGTATTATTGTTTCGATTCTGGGTCCTCCTTCTAATTTGTATTGGGCAGTCTCTTTCAGGTTCTCATCAGTACGACGAGTATCTCGAGCTTCTTCTTCTTCTCCAAATGTTGATTTACTCGCTTATATTAGAGCTTCACTTGATAAGCTTGAAGGTAGCTGATTCTTACATCTTTATTTTTTGTTGACTTGAAACATCTATTTGTGTTTGTAAACATAGTTTGAAAATGAACTGTTAGGTCCTTCCCATCATTGGTTGAATAGAGACACTGGAAGTAAACAGCTTTTCAAGGACAAAGGAACTTATGTAGTTCTCGCTGGACATTTGCTAAACGGAACAAGTGATCCCAGTGGTTTCTTTGAGATACTAAAGTTGCTTCAGCAGAGGTTTATGAAAGTCTTTGTTTTTGTTAAACCAAAGGAATCATGGCAACTTAATGGGATTTATAGCTGAGTCTTTGTTTTTGTGGTCTTCCAAGGTTTCCCGGTGTCTGTTTCATGGGCATCCACTTCAGTGATCAAGCTCGAATTACTGATGATCAAACTGCTTTAGCTGAGTTGATTGTGAAGGAATACCTTACTTTTCCTGTACTTATTTCTGAGAAAGAATTTCCCAAGGTAAATATTGTTTCCCCAAGAAATAGCCTTTCCTCACTATATTACGTTTTTGTGTATATCATTTGTTAATGCATATACTTCAATTTATATTGAGAATATGATGTTTTAAACTTCTATTAGACAAGTGAGGAAGTACGCTATGTCGTGTTTAGTGATTTTAAGAATCCTTTAATCTACCAAGAGAAGGATATGGATATTGCTTCCATAGCTAAAGGTATGTATACTCGATTGTCCTATTCACTACAAATTTTCTCTACAATGTCATAGGCGTGGTTCCATGTTATGGCTGCTCTAGGCTGCCTTTTAGCTATTGAAAGTGATAGTTTTGAATTAATTCCCCTGATTCGTATGCTTAATTGCGTATTCTGGTTTTCTTCTTCTTCCTCTGCTGAAGCTCTTGACAGACTCTCTCAAGATAATGAGAAATCCAAGTCTGCTAAACTTTTCACAAACACTTGGTCAAAACAGGCTGAGGCTATCAAGGAATCACATTTCTCTTCTTTCTTGCAGGATTTGTTTCTTTACTTTCCAGGTATATATCTTCACCCTTCTTTATTTTAGTTTTAGTCTTTTTGAGTTCTATCTGGAGTTTACATTATCTTTCACGCTACTCTCTATTATTTTGTTAGCGGATATGTGGAATAAGATTTTGATGTTTTCATTTAACAATACTCTGTCTGACATTCTCCATGACAGGTTGTATCTCTGCAGACAAAGTTGGAGATCGACTGTTTCTTTCTGATTCTAACCATCATCGGATTATTATATTTGATATCAATGGGAAGATTTTAGACAGTGTAAGTTAACTAAATCACATTTCGGGAACGACGGGAAGTATAATCTTTATAGAGTTTCTTTGCTCAATTTTCCTTAAAAGGCGATTTTTCGATAGGGAAGTGCATTTGGAGCTACTTTTTTGCCAAAGCTTAACTTCAAAACCATGTTTTTATTTCAGATTGGTTGTTTCCCAGGTTTTGAGGATGGAGAATTAGAATCTGCAAAGATGTTACGTCCTGCCGGGACCCTTTATGACGATGTGGAGGATTGCCTTTACATCGTAGATTCTGAGGTATGCCTCCTAAAAAGTTACAAAATTATGATCACTGGTTGTGCCATTGAATGTTCTCATGTAAATATTGTTTTTCCTCGTTGTTTCCTTTCCGTTTTACCATTCCTTGAGTTAAGAATCACGCCATTAGAAGAGCAAATATAAATAGCCGGGTCCTGGAAACAGTATATCCAAAGGTTATTAAGAAAAGTGGTGGCCTATGGTCTTGGATAATGGAGAAAATGGGTCTTGGAAACAATGATGATACACCAGTTGATGCTGATGCCAAATCAGAAGAATTTGATGCTCGCTCTCTGATGTTTCCATGGCATATACTGAAGCGTGATGATGAGAGTCTTTTAGTCATTAACAAAAGGTAAAAAGACTGGTTAAAGGGGTTGCTTCTTATAGTAGAGATAGCTCATTCTTTCTTTCTTTATTTTGCTACCCTTTTACACTTGTAACCATATATGTTTCATATATCTTTCAGCTTTTCGAAGTTATGGATAGTAAACTTAGCTTCAGGAGAGATAGAAGAAGTCGTGGAAGGTTACGCATAAGCATCAGCATCTTCATTTTCCGTTTTACAGTACTTGGCTTGTTGACCAATTGTTTCTGACGTATATGTATCAAAAATTTTAAGGGTTTCTGGAGATAATGGAGAGCTGTGGGCAATCGATCACAGAGAAGCTATCAGTGTTAAAACATTTGCCTTCTAATTGGTTGCAACAGCAAACTGAGGCTATCACCTCATGCAAGGAGCAACCTAGTGCTGCCCTTTTGTCTTCTTTCACTAAACTTGGAGACAACATTGTCATGGCAGATATAGGTAAACTGACATTTACTCAATTTCCTTTGCATCTTGTTTTCAGCTTCTTTCATCAACTAACCCATTTTGCCTTGTACCTTAAGCTTGTCAGAGGGTGTTGAAGCTAAATAGAGAATCTGGAACATGCTCTAGCATTCAGTTCTCAAACATTGGGATACTTGGGTTGCCCTATTGGTTGTCCATTCCACTAGAGAGAGTTTTCAATCTGTTAGTGATTCCTTTTATCATTATCTTACTTCTTAATAGCACTTCTCTTGCTCTGAAACTTACTAATTAATGCTTGGGTCCTTTGGCTAATTATAACAGAGCTAATGGAGTTCAGGAAGCACATGTCAGTCACACTCACGAAGTTCGGTTATTGCCAGGTGTGATTTGCTAGACAAACCCTAATTTCTTGCTCATACGTTTATGCTTCTAAAGTCATCACCCCAGTCCCATTTAGTTGAAGCATAAAGATGGTTTTGACATTGGGTCTAGCTGGCAATCTAAATATCTGGTCTGATTTAATCAACAGGTAAAATCAGCATAAGGTTGAACATAGAGATTCCTCCATGCACGGAGCTTGTTGAACTGATACAGGAAAGCTGCATATGGCGACAGACAAGAGGCGCAATCACTGAAGTCTCAAGTACTGGAAGTGCAGTGGAACCTTCAGAAAAGGTCAAGAGAATTGCATCTCTGCCGTTTGCTCTGGTTTAAGTCCAAGCTGGCTCAGAAATTTGTTTTCATGACTAGCAGGTTGGAGTCTCACAACAATGGTATGATGAATTAGACAGCCTCGCCAAAGAAATAGCTAACCCCAAAGTAGCTGGGGAAGAGGAGGAGGACGAAGAAGAAGATATTAACCTTTCTGAGATTGAAAGTGAAGAAGACGGACGGATTCACATCGATTGCACAGTCAATACAAGTCCTGGCACAAGCGAGGTATGCCTTATGTTATTAACAAAGAGCAAAAGCTCACTACTTTGAAGAAGAAAGCTATAACTGTTGACCCGGGTTTGTGCAGCTTATTGTTTATGCAGCTTTGTATTTAAGAGTGGCGAAGAACGAAGAGACAGAAAATGCGAGCCAGGAAGAGCTAGCGAGTAGAATAGCCGACATTTTAAAGCCAGTACGGAACATGACAACCATGAATGAAGATTTGTTTGTGAAGCTGTTGTTGAAGTCAAAGAGAGAACTGAGAGACATTGTCTTGTTGAAGCCGATGCATGTGCATATAAGGTTAGACTCGATGGATCATCCAAAAGCCGATAACTCAAGAGACGTAATATTGACCGACTCTTCTCTTGAGGTCAATGTCTCTCTTTGACGACACTAGGAGCTCTGCAAATGCTGATGTGTTTGCTTCATTAGTTCGCATCTACGTACCAATGGCTACTCTTATTCTTTTTGAGGTGGTACCGTGGTAATAGTGACTTCGACAAGACTTTCATAAGTTTATGACATTATACTAGATTTAATATTTCAACTTATCACATATATGTATGGATTGATACATTCTGGATAAGAAAACAAAATCATCCAAGTGGTTGTCTCAATCGTATTTTTGTAATGGAGAAGATTGTTGACTTATTATTGTAAACAAAAGAGACAGAGAATTCATTCTTACCGAGTCATTACAGGTCTCCTGCTACTAATAATGCCTGCCTTTCTTCTGATTTGTTCCAAATTTTAAAATAGATTTTTTTGGAATAACAACAATTAATAATGTCGTGCGACCATCAACATTACATCCAAACATTTGTTGCATATATTATATTTTATTTTCACTTCATGGGTTCCATGTTATTCTTTCTTCTCTCTTCTCTCTTTTTTCTTTTCTTTTCTCTTATTTTCCCATTATTTCAAACCATACCATATTAATAACTTTGATTTTTGTTTAGAAAATATAATACAATTTTTTGGGGAGGTTGTTACTTGTTAGCTTGTTTTTAAAATATAAATTGCACACCAAAATGTGAGGCACACAAACATGAGAGCAATGGGATATGGAGTCCATTTTTCATATTTAATTATTAATATTTCAAAGTAGTTTAATTGTCTATATTAAGAGAAATTCAGAAACCTAAACCTGAAAAAATCCAGTTTCCTCCTTCCATTTTTATCGGAGACTCTTCCGCGCTTCGGATCCCGACGGTTTTGGTTTTGATTTTCTTGATCTGGGTTTTGTTAGATCTTTTCACAAAAGAAAAAAAAAACATTTGATCAAGGAAAATCTTGGTAAAGGGGCAACCATTGTTTATGAAGGTTTCAAATCAAAGGTTTGCTCTGCTTTCTATCAAAACCATATTTATATTGCTAATGAGTCTCTATTTATCTGTATATCTCTTCTTTTTTTCTTCCCAACGCAGGCATTTATTCAACAAAACGATTCGAACAAAGATCCATTATTGGTCTTTGGAATCTGTGGTCTTCAAACTCTGTTTTATATAAGTTTCTTTCGAGTTTGAATCCAATTGAGAAGAATTACCCCAGTTTGAGAATAGTCAATGTTATAATAAATCTGTAATCAAAAAAAAAAAAACAAAAAAGAGAGAGAGAGAGAGATAGAAGTTTTCTAGAGAAAGGATTCTTGGGAAGGGAATAGTGAGGAGATGAATTGCTTTTCATGTTTTTATTTCCATGAAAAGAAAAAAACTCCGAGAGTTACAGAAACAGGCTGCCGGAAAAATGGTGAGATGACCAGTAGAGACAACAAAACACATCCTGGTAAGCTCTTTAATAATTTTCAAACATATATACACACTTGGGTTTTATAAGTCCAGATTTTCAGTAATTTTTGTAATGTTTACAGAGAATCCAAAGTCTAATCAGACTGGAAATGAACAGAACAAGAACAATGATGAAGACAAACAAATAACAAACAACATCGCTGCGCAAACATTTACTTTTAGGGAACTAGCTACTGCAACCAAGAATTTCAGACAAGAATGTCTGATTGGCGAAGGCGGGTTCGGAAGAGTTTACAAAGGAAAACTCGAGAAAACCGGCATGGTTAGTACTATATTAAAGATCTTTGTTCGAGTTTCATTTGACTAGTCTGTAATAGTAGAAACTGTTACAGATCATGTGAAACATGATGATGAATATGTACAAAGAGTTCTTAAGGTTTTCAAATGGTTTTTTTGGGTTCAGATTGTGGCAGTGAAGCAATTGGATAGAAATGGATTGCAAGGGAACAAAGAGTTCATTGTAGAGGTATTGATGTTAAGTCTTTTGCATCACAAACACCTTGTGAATCTCATTGGGTATTGTGCTGATGGAGATCAGAGACTGCTCGTCTACGAGTACATGTCTCGTGGCTCACTTGAAGATCATCTCCTCGGTAAAACTTTTTAAAAACCAAGGATTATTATAGACTGATTTTTTGGATTCGTCCTAGTGTTTGATTGTTGATTCCAATGCTTGCAGATCTAACACCAGACCAAGTACCGTTGGATTGGGACACAAGGATTAGAATCGCCCTAGGAGCCGCTAAGGGTCTTGAGTACTTGCACGACAAGGCAAATCCTCCAGTGATCTACAGAGATCTCAAGGCAGCTAATATACTTCTAGACGGTGACTTCAATGCCAAGTTATCCGATTTCGGACTAGCAAAACTAGGCCCTGTTGGCGACAAACAACATGTGTCTTCCAGAGTAATGGGAACTTACGGATATTGTGCTCCAGAGTATCAGAGAACTGGTCAGTTAACTACTAAATCCGATGTTTATAGCTTCGGGGTTGTGTTGTTGGAATTGATAACTGGACGAAGAGTTATTGATACTACCAGAGCCAAAGATGAACAGAATCTTGTAACTTGGGTGAGTTGTTTTTCAGATTAAAGATTTCAATATCCATCGGCTTCAATTGCTAAAAAGATCTAAACTTTAAGATAAATTGCTTTATGTTTTAGGCACAACCGGTGTTCAAAGAACCGAGTAGATTCCCAGAGTTAGCAGATCCAAGTCTGGAAGGAGTATACCCTGAGAAAGCTCTGAATCAAGCAGTGGCTGTTGCAGCAATGTGTTTACAAGAAGAAGCAACGGTACGGCCACTAATGAGCGATGTCGTGACAGCTCTCGGTTTCTTGGGAACAGCTCCTGACGGCTCTATCTCTGTCCCACGCTACGATGATATTCCTCCTCTTCCTCAGCCGTCAGATGAAGCGTCTGGTGAGGATTCTGTTGCGGCGGAAGAACGGGAAAGAGCCGTGGCTGAGGCAATGGAGTGGGGAGTTGCTTCAAGAGCACATTCCCGGAACCCAAGTGCTTCTTGATGATTTTAAACTTCACATCTTCTTTTCATCTTGATTTTAATTTTGGGTTTGGTTGTTTTCTTCTTCTTTTGTTTCACTCTCAGTTACAGAAAGATAGTGATAGAAGTTGTTACCCTTTTCTCTGTTTGTTATGTTCTGTTTTGTTTGAATGTGTATATTCCAGCTGGGTTTTACATAGCTCGAGAATGCAAAATTTTTATGGAATCTCTTCTCATTCTTGGTTTCAATTCATATTAATAGGCTTTTCATAATTTACTTCCTGTTTTTAGTCAAATTGATTCATAAATAGCAACACTAAAAACACATACAACCAGAGACAAATTCAAAGGCTTAGGGTCCCTCTTTTATATATATCTAGAGGCTTTAAAGGTTATTGGGCTTCAAAGGCTTTTAACAATATAAGCCCGATAAGAAAGCCCATATTTAATCTCAAACTTCCACCATTCTCTCTTCTCTGTCGCTCTCTTGTTCGCGCTATCTGATTTCGTTTCTTTTTTTCTTTTCTTTTTTTTCATTCATATATATCTGATTTCGCTTTTGTATCGCTTGAACAATTTGACGCCGATCTCAATATCTGTTGTGTGAAGGTAATTCATCTGTTTTTCTGATTAAATGCTTTGGCTAGATCTTTCTCGCTTAAGCTTTTTTTATTGTTAGCCCTGGGAAATTGCCGGCTGCATTTGCGGTAAGATTTATCGTTGATATTGATTGGTGAGCTCCAGTTCTGCTATTTCTGTTCTTTGATTGAGATTCGAAGAGAGATATGTCAAGTAAGGTATGGAGATGGGTATTAGGGTTGATATACCTATTTGCCGTTGCCACGATTTGGATTGCTGCCAGTTTTGTAGTCCAGTCTGTGGTGGATGCTGGTGTTTCTCCGTTCTTGATCACTTTCATTTGTAATTCATTGTTCTTCATTTATCTTCCCCTTTTTGAGATCGTCCGATATGTGGAAGACACATATGGGAGTTTACTGTTTTGGAGAAACAAAAGGTCGCATTTACTGGAATTAGTGGAATCAGAGAAAGCTGTTTTGCTTGGTCAAGATGTTTCAGGTATTAAGCTAGATGCATCTGAGGGTTCAGGGCTCGTTGTGAAAGAGGATGGGAATAGTGAGGATGGTGATGGAATTGAATCTGGATTGGAAAATATAGAGCTTGATGGTAATGTCACTGTCATTGATGAAACCAGTGGAGTACTTGGCAAAGGATTGGATGAGAAGGGACGTTGGACACGGATGCGAGTTGCTAAAGTTAGCCTTATGATATGTCCGTTCTGGTTTTTGGCACAGCTGACTTTTAATGTCTCTCTGAAGTACACAACAGTTACGGTAAGAACATATTTAAAACCCTATCTTCTTACTCATTCTGAATCTTCTATACAAGCCCTACTGAAGATTTTTCATTTATGTAAATTGCAGTCAAATACCATCTTAAGCAGTGCATCAAGCCTTTTCACCTTTCTTGTTTCACTAATATTCTTGGGCGAGAAGTTTACTTGGTTGAAACTCTTCAGTGTTCTTCTTTGTATGTCTGGGACCATAATTGTAAGTATGGGTGATTCAGAATCCAACTCAAGTACAATAGCTAAAAACCCTGTTTTGGGAGACATTCTTTCACTGATCTCAGCAGCTCTATATGCTGTCTACATCACTCTCATACGCAAAAACCTTCCGGATGATGATGAAAGAAACGGTCGTTTCAGTATGGCTCAGGTCCTCGGGTTTCTGGGTCTCTTCAATTTTTTCATTTTCCTTCCACCTGCTGTAATTCTCAACTTCACAAAGCGAGAACGCTTCAATGCACTAACCACGAAACAATTTGGCCTCGTTGTTGGCAAAGGTACGCAAAACACATCCCCAATTTCTGCCCTTTGTCTCATTGCCGTTGAAGCTGTGGTTAATAGATTTGATGGCGCTTGTAGTTAATCAGGATTCGACGTTGAAATGCTGATTTGAAAATCCTGGTGTGCTTTACGATTTCAGGTTTGCTAGATAATGTGCTTAGTGACTACCTATGGGCAAAGGCTGTACTACTGACAACAACCACTGTGGCAACGGCTGGGCTAAGCATTCAGGTTCCATTGGCAGCCATTGTAGACAGTTTCTCAGGCAACAAGCCAAGCTTCACCGACTACATTGGCGCTGCAGCTGTAATGGTTGGGTTTGCAGGCATCAATATTCCCTCAGAGGTTTTCTGCAGATCCAAAGAGACAGCTATTGAGTTAGAATCTGCCCCTTCGCTCACAGATCCTCCTCAAATTGTGTCCGATAGTATAAGAATTGATTCTTCAGAGACTGTAGTGTCCTAATTTTTCAAAATATAAAAGCCACGAAATTATAAGAATTAAAGATTTTTCTCTTTTTTTTTTTTTTGGCGGTGACTAGTCTGTAAATCGTTGAACAAGATATACGAAATATAGCTGAGGCAATAGTTATAGAATCGATCAAATATTTTGGATACAAGTTTTAGTACAGTACAAAGAAACTGTTTCATCTCTGTTATTGGGCTAAGCAGCTACATTAAGATGACCATATTTTTGCATGACTCTCTTTGTCGCCATAGCAGCTGCTTCACTTGCTCGTAATGTGCCTTGTGCCATGAGAGTTGCAAATTCACGAGTAATCTCTTCTTGAATCTTGGCCCTAGCATCACCCAACGGGTCCTCTTTCACCTTCTCTTTACTAGCTGACGGTTGAACAACAGGTGGTATTGTCTCAGTTGCGGCTGAGGTTTTTGTACCCTCAGACTTGGAAACTTTCTCTAATTTTGGACCTTCATCTTTGCTAAAAGCTTCGAAAGGTTGTGGCTGTGGCCTGAACTGTGGAACTTGAGGAACAGCGCCGGCTTTCAGAGTTGTTTCTAGGCCTTGTAACATTGGCACTTCAAAGTAGGGAGATGAAATTAGGTATCAGTAAAGAGAGCCGAGAATAACAGGTCCAAGGGAGATTTTGCAAGTTACAAGAGACTTACTTATGAGACCACCCATGGGGCTGTTCATAACCTCATTAGGAAGCTGAAGAATGTAGTCTGGAATTCCTTTACCTACCAAAAACTGAGAGATCTCGTTGCTGAAGTTATTGCAGTTGTGAGTGAGCAAATTGTAAGTTTCCGCAGTGTAACGAGGAGCGATTTCGTCCAAGTACATCTCGAATATGTCTTTAGGAACATGTGTTTCGCCCAACTCTACTGTTCGTATTGGTATTCCATATGGAGTTCCTCCAACGGGCAGTTGCTGTATTCCTCCGCCAAAAAAGAATTCCTTTCCGTAGACAACTACTCCTGTATGCCTGAGAAAAGGTTACAGCTCACATTTTACTTTACCGGTTCAACAATGTCGCATATACAATGAGGCAGAAGATCCACACACAAAGCAAAACAAATTATCAATATTAAGTCCATATGGCCTAAGGAAAACATCCCTTGGCCGATACCAAAACCAGAAGCGTAGACACATTCAACCACTCTTTAGTTCTTAACGCATACACAGAACATGCCATAACTACAAACGACGTTCAACTGTTCAAAGCTTTAATTAAATTTGACCTAGATAAATCAGTGGACCGCACGCAGCATAATGTGAATTTTCAAATTTTCACACATTGTAGGAACTATTCCAGAGATGATTACTCACCATACACCATCGATAACCTTTCCCAAAAGTGATTGCGAGAGCTGGCGTGCCAAGCCTCGGCTCAGGTCATAGACATTCAATGCAACCTTATGCGCTTCCTGCAATAACACATATTTCACCATTTTCCGATCAAAACCAAAAACAACGCAACGTAATTAGCTACAATCCAAAATATGAAAGAGAGATCATACCTCAGCCATTTCAAATACAAGAACGTTAATAGCCTTCAAACAAGTTCAACTACCTGAAAAGGAAAAATAAAACCAAATCAAATCAAAATTCCCACACCAGTCGAACAGATCTAAAGACCTGAGCTACAAAACCACAACCCACCAAAATATAAGTAAGACCTTAGAAAAAATTTCCGCAAATAGGAATCCTAAAGCGTGAAAATTAAATCCAGGAATATTTTCCGTACATTAATGAAACCGCCTTCAAAAGGAGAATCCGCTTAAAGATAATCTAAATCTATATAATATCAAATCCAGAAACTATGATTCCAAATCAGGACACATAATTGGTAAAATCGACTACGAGAAAAGAGGAAGATCACATACGAGAAGAAAATAATAAAAATCGCCGCTCTCTGGTACCCAACAAGCTAGGAAATTGTTTTATATGCGCAAAGCAAATCTTAGACAGCAAATGGTTCAGAGAGGTTTGTTTATAAAGGCAAGCGATTGGAAGGAAATTCAAAGATTCCTCTACGACGTCGTATTGGCTAACGTGAGCCCAAACCGACCGCGTCTGTATTCTATATTCTTCTAGAATGTACCAGCCAATTACATATTCACACGTGTTTCTCCTTCCCTAACTGTCCCGGTTCGACCGGCCAGAATCATTGAAATAAACGTTAATAGAAGTTTCTTCGCTTTCGTTGACTTAAAAAAAAAAACTGGAAGTTATATGCAGTCGTATTCTTAATGGAAACAATCATAAAAGTATGTATACCCAACTCTTAACATATGTCAACTTTGTTTTAAGTAACCTTAAATCTCAAAATTAATCTGGTACAGACGAACGAGAAACAATAGAAAGAGCAAAAAAAAAAGGAAAGGCAACAAACGATTAAAAAAAAATCTAAATTTACTGACAAAACCAATCTAGTTGGGCAAATAAAAGCCTTGACTTGAGAAAAATTGTACAGAAAACAAAAGGAAGAAGAATTAAAGGATTGCTTCGGTTTTCCAAAACAACACATTATGCCTTGGGAAGCAAACCGCAATGATCTGGTCCATTCTACATTGGTGATACCCGTAAACAGCTTGAGAAGAAGATTGAGCACAAGAGTGCTTTAATGGTTACAAAGAGGTTCTGGCACCAGCGTTGTCTGACATAATTAACCCCTTCATGAGATGCATCCAACATGATTCAGGACTCTAAGCATGTATATATGGAATGAAGGTTTGGTTCTTACCGTTGTGAGCTATTAAGTGTTTTGTTGAATTTGGCGGTGAAGTTGTAGCATCCAATCGACATAACCACTTGAACCGCCCATCTGGTCCTCAATGAGATTTCTGAGGAGAAGGAGGCCTTCTCGTGGTTGCTCTCCTTGTCTCACTAGAGAACATATGGGATAATATGAAGGATCATTCTCCCTCAGTTTCTTTACCAACCTCATTAGCTTCTTTGACATCCCATTCTCTCGCTCTTGAAAGGTAACCTAAGACCCAACACGAAGAAAGACACGGGTTTCACACCGAATGTGATGTTTCAGCATGAGAAATGTTGCATATAGATCACTTTAACTAACACCCGTTCATATATTCTATGAACAGATGCATGTGGATAAAAAGACATACCCTTGAGAGCTCTGCTGCGAAGTCATCTCCGAGAAGATTTTTAGCAATATCAGGTGAAAGCATTCGGCCAAACCACAAAACTAATCTAAAACCATCATCAAAAATGTAAAGGCCTCTAGAATCCAAACTCTCGGCAGAAAGAGGCAATCTCCGTAATACGTCTTTAAGGTCATCGTGGTCTGCTGTTGGCTGCAAACATGTGAATTTATAAAAAGATTTAAGATTTCTTCAACAGATGTTCGCTAATGGACACCAAAATGAATATTCACAAACCTTTATAAGCCACTCATCAACACGGAACAAGTTGGAATATAAAAGTTTCAATAGCTTCTTGACAGGCAGAGCCATCATGGTGAAGCCGGCTGCACAGCGTTCATCAAGTGATGCATCAGCAGGGCCACCTTGAAGTGGGGTGGACTTACAAACTGTCAATCCATACAATGGCAATAACTTCAGAGACTCTGGGTATATTAATCTAGACCCCAACCGATGCTGCACAGCGTGAAGATTACGATATTCTCGGAGGGCTTTAACAATCTTTTGCTGTACGGCATTCCGAGCATCATCCAATTTTGCGGACAAAGTTTTCTCAATTGCTGCAAAATACAAACGGTAACTCAGTAGTATTAAACGTGGCATATGATGCTACTGGGAAAACCTTAGAAGCCTCCTACCTAATCTAGTATATACAGAGACAATGGAACCAGTGTCTGCTTGTCTATACATCTCTCCAAGATCTGCAACCACTGGTGCAACAGCTGTGTGTACCCTTATACGCCTCTCTCCACAAGAAGCAGTATATCTAAGTTCTGTTAAGGATTACTAATACCACATGGTGCAATGTACCAAATGAAAATCAAACTTCAAACTCAAGTATGTTTGAAAGAAGAAGCATACAAGGATACAGCAAAGCAACTTGGAAATACACAGTCTGGGTTGTTAGCAATGTCTCTTCCAGAGATAGCTGCATTGCATATGCTTTGTCACAGTCAACAGCAGGAAGAGCAAGTAGATCAGTAGACCTTAGCATGAAGTTCCCATGGTAGGACGAGAAACGAATTCCTGCATGCAAAAATATATATATAATCACACGTAGCATACCAATTTATTTAGCAATTAATGAGTGACATAAAAGGTAGAACAAATGAATATTGCATCATAAACTATCAAACCTTTTCCACATCTTATTCGCATAACCGCTTCCCAGGCAGTTTCCCTTGTAAGGTCTCTAGCCAGCTCGTGTCTTAACTTATCTCCATGAACAAATGATTGGAAACCGGGGTAATAGTACACCTGTCCTCCAGTGTATTTTGCCAAAGTCCCTGCACAAATCAATGCATTATAGTACGTAAACGGTTACAGGCTCATCATTTAGAACAGCAATATTTAAGGGGGACGAAAGCACCACCAACTATCACCCGTTGACTCCAAACACCTGACATAAACATCAACTGATTACCATAATATTCACGTACCTAAGGAGGCAATATCTGTGTACTTATCACTGAATGCATAAACATTAATTCCTATCTGGAACTTGGTACAATCAGCAGCCATTTGCTTATAAAAGGGGTCCTCAGCAACCCTTAAAGCATATTCTTTGTCAGTTCCATATACACGAGGATCATCTCCCCGCAACTTTAACCGCCCAGCACCAAGAGAAGGCAACGAGTTCTGGAAAATTAGCAACTTGCCCCCAAGTTGGTTCTGAGATGGATAAGGAAAACAGAGTCAACTACAAACTGATACCAATTTCATGAGGATTCAGATACTCATCATCATATGGATGGTGTGAATTATTTGACATGGCAGGATAATAACTCACCATAACCATAAACGCAGCTTTGAGGGCTGGACCAAAAGCTGATTCCACGTTGACGTTATCTTGAAACATCAAAGGCAGACTGTCCAAAAAGGCTTCCACCACATGTCTCGATTCAGATAGATTGACAAGCAGATCATCCGGTAATGGGACAAATATATCATCCAGATCCGATACCACCATCATTTGCGGCTGGCTCAATGATGACTGCATTGCCAAAATCCCCCAAAAATAAAAGATGGAAGCTAAAGTCTTTCAGAACAATGTTCATGCATGCATATTCACAATTTTCTTACCTTCATGTTGTAAAAATGTAACGTACTGTCATAAGTAATAAATCCAATTTGAGTTCTGGGATAACCAGGCAGGTTATCCAAACAAGACTTAATCGTTTGAGCAACAACCTGTGAAAAGAGCAAAAAGGTCAGCATTAAGACCTAAATTTTACGAAAGCTTGCGTCGAAATGAAAGAGTGTGTCTAGATTATATGTAGTCTATTCAGATATAATCAAACATGAAGTGGCACTTACTAACTACAGAACAATAATGCCGACATGACAACAAAAATACAGAGTTGAATAATAAATTAAAGCTGCTTACCTCAAGCATCCCACTTTTAGTAGCCGAAATCGAAACATCAATAAGGAAGAAGTAAATTGGTGGCATTGGAGGCCGAACCATGTATTCAGTTGGAGCTATGATTTCAACACTACCCTTTGTCAGTTCAGGTCGTTGATCCATATCCATTCTTCTGCCAGTAGCATCCAAATGTGAAAAGTATTCACCAGGCACTGAACACAAAATTTGACCATAACTATGAATATGACTTTATAATGGAAAGAGAAAATGAATAATTTCAATGACTAGGCAATAGGTCACCACAAAAGAAAAAGACATTCACAACACAAAGAACAGTTCATTGTAGCTTTCACCAGATTATTCTACTAAGAACCTTGATACATAGTCGTACACATCAAGGGAAACTAAAGAAAACTCGCAGCATGTTACTCAAGCACAAACAAATAGATTTCATAGCACCTTGGTTAAAAGATCATTCCTTAAGATTTGGAAAAATTACCATCATTAAGCATAGAACATATATTACACCGCCACTTTCTTCCAGAATCTGTGAAAGTCACATAAGGATTCACATAGGTTCGGCATCTTCTGCAACGGATGATGCCAGTTGAACCAAAGTCAATAAGTGGTACTTCCTCCTGTGCAGGTAAAATGACAATTTGCAACGAAAGGTAAAGTTATTATGGCTCATATGTAACAGTTGAAGAGTTCCAGAAAATCCAAACATGAAAATATCTTGAAGACTTTCTATTTAGCAAATACTAACCCCTTCAGGAGTCTCTGCGAGTGGACAAACCACAGCTCCTAGAGGTAAATGCCACCTCGAAGCCAGAGACTGGGAATTAGGTATAACACTAGTCGTCAGTCGTAGATATCGAGAATGGCAATTCATCGGATACGTTTCAGCAAATGAATTCGGCTCCACATCACCATCCAATGGCCTTGGGAATGAGTTGTGATCAAGCTTTGGCTCGAGCGATCCAGGAATAGATGAAAGGGATAGCGAGTTGAAATCTTCAACCAAGCCTTGAACGTTACTCTGAGGAGGTGCATAGCTTGGATGCAGATTTTGCTGTGCAGCAGAATTTGGGTGCTGAGCAAAACCACCTGGGCGAGGATATGATGAGACTGTAGATGGAGGGGGGGCCTGAGGACCCTGAGATGTAGACTGGAATGGCATTGGAGGACCCTGTAAGGCCTGCTTGCTGGGATAACCAGGAAAAGATGGTTGTGGACCGCCCACACCAGAATAAGACGGAGCAACTGGAGGCATCGACTGTTGAAAACCAGGCCTGGCAGCCATGTGAAAATCTGCAGCAGGGGGAGAAGCATTAGCTCCTGGTATCCCAGATGTCATACTTTGCGGAGGAGGTCCCATTGTTACAGGCGGCATTGGTTGCTGTGGGCGAAGAGACACTGGAGGCGATAAGTGACCTGCAAGTGTTTGGGGTTGTGGTGGTGGTGGTGGACCCTGAGGAGGG
>WJSH01004113.1:67027-84244 GCA_009757365.2 Lepidium campestre
GATGTTGAAGAAAATGAATTTGAGGATGGCGGTGGAGGCCTACTCCCTGGAATCTGAGAAACAAAAGGAGATGCCGGAGGTGGAGAAGGTTGGCCAGGCCTCATCGCACCCATTGGTGGAGCCGGAGGAGGACCAGAAGGTGTGAAAGGTCTAGAAGGTTGGGAAGCAGATGGTGCGAAAGGTCTAAAGCCAACTGCCTCTGATCCACTGACTAGTCCACCAGATTGAGGTGGAATCCCTGGTGGTGGAGCAGATGCGAATGGGGAGGAAGTAGGTCTAGCTGGAAAATTCGTGTATCCCTTATTTTCCGGACCCATGACTGTTTACAAGTTTGCACCTGCAACAGTTGTCAGAGTTATAGCCAAAGTGGAAGCAAGACCAGATCAATACAATCTCAGACTCTCTTCGATGAGTACCTAGAAATTAGATTCGTTCACGGAAGGTTCATATCCCCTGGAATAACTAGTGTAGTTCTAAAAATCTGTAGATTTCTGCAATGATCTTTCAAGATTGGTAGCTTCTGCAATAGCGTTCCGTCCTTGGGATCATCAACAGATGAAAATTCTCCGCTCACAAGACGATCTTCAACGATGGATTAGATCTCGTCAGAATTAGACCTCTCTGATTCCAAGTTCCTTATTTCTACCACTTAGATTTTCAGCTCTTCCGAGCAACCGGAAAAGGATATCTAGAAATCAGAAAGATCTAGATCAGTAACCAATGAAATGAGCTACAATTCTATATCAAAATCAATCTAAAATCATTGGAGCGCAAAGTCTACCTTAAGTGAGAGGAAACTCGAAAATCTGCGCAGCAACGAAACTGATTCTATAGCAATCGTTTTTAGATCGTCTGACCCTAAATGAATCGTCGACACGGGAATTGGCGAACTAAACGTAGCGAAAGAGACGCTGTAATGTATTATGGGCCTATATTGGGCTTATGGTTTTGTATCTTTCTTTACAGCCTGTTTATTATGGGCCTCATTACCTTGGATTACATAACCCAACGTCCAGTTGTCTGGGCCGGATAAAATGATCTAAAAGGACACCGCAAAACCCTAATTCGAAGAAATTCCTCCGAATTGCATTTTCATTTTTAACCACCGCCGGAGTAGAGTAAACTAGCGGCTTAACAGAGCTGAGAGAAGATGGTGTCTGGATCAGGAATTTGCGCTAAGCGCGTGGTGGTGGATGCTCGCCACCACATGCTAGGTCGATTGGCCTCTATTGTAGCGAAGGAGCTGCTCAATGGCCAGAAAGTTGTAGTTGTACGGTGCGAAGAGATTTGTCTCTCCGGCGGACTTGTTCGTCAGAAGATGAAGTACATGAGATTCCTTCGCAAGCGAATGAACACTAAACCGTCTCACGGGCCCATTCACTTCCGTGCTCCATCCAAGATCTTTTGGCGTACCGTTCGCGGGTTCGTAAATCGATCTCTTTTTTTTTTGGTAGTGATATTCAATACAGTACAGAATCCTCGTTGATTGTTTTGCACATGTACAATGTGTAACCTTTTTGAAAATCGAGATGGGCAAAGCTCCAATGTGAATTTCTAGTTTAAGGAACTTCAGCTAAAATACTAGATATTGTATGTTCTGACAGTATGATTCCGCACAAGACTAAGCGTGGAGCTAATGCACTTGCCCGCTTGAAGGTCTTTGAAGGTGTTCCTACCCCATACGACAAGATCAAGAGGATGGTCATTCCTGATGCTCTCAAGTTTGTCCTTTTACCCTTTCATTCTCAATTGGTTTTTTTCTTTTAACTTCTATCTACTGTGTAGTGATCATCTCTTAAATGTTGATTCTTTCAGGGTCTTGAGGCTGCAGGCTGGCCACAAATACTGTCTGTTGGGTCGCCTTTCTTCTGAAGTCGGGTGGAACCACTACGACACCATCAAGGTATGTTTCACTTCAACGTGGTTTCTCTTGTATGCTACTCACTTTTACTAATGTGGAGCTTTCTGTGCCTAACCTGATTTGAATATTGTCTCAAGATAAGCGAATAAGAATACAAGTTCTGTGTGTATTAACGAAATTATATGCACACACCACATAAATGTTTTCTTTTAGGACATCATATATGCACATATGTATCATGTTAGAATGACAGATCATGAGCGAATGAATGGTTTGTTGGTAATTATGAGCAGGAACTGGAAAACAAGAGAAAGGAAAGAGCTCAAGTGGTTTATGAGCGAAAGAAGCAACTTAACAAACTCAGAGCTAAGGCTGAGAAGGTTGCTGAAGAAAAGCTTGGATCTCAGTTGGACGTTCTTGCACCCGTCAAGTACTGAATTATTATCAGTTGATTGTGTCTTAATGTTTCCTCAAGTTTTGCTCCGACCTAATACTATTCTATTACGAGGTTTTGTTGTATTCGATTTTGACTTCGTTTATTTATCGAGTTTCGACTTCACATTTTTAGTTTGTTTCTTTCTTTTTTTCTTATTCCGTGTTTGCTCGCCATAGTATGTTTAACTATACCGACACAAAAATCAGTGACTCCTACAAAACGTAATTTTCTTCTTCAAGTGGATCCTTTTAATCTTTATATGAAGCCTCCGAATCTCGTTTATGCCTGATAATTGTTTTATGGGGCCCAGGTTGCGTAAACATAAAAAAAATTCGTCAACAGCAGGGTTCGAACCTGCGCGGGCGAAGCCCAACAGATTTCAAGTCTGTCTCCTTAACCACTCGGACATATTGACCATGTTGTTTTGTTTCTGAAATCTAAAACTCATATACGCTATTATAACTCAGGAAAACTACCACTCTTCTTTACCATTCACGTGATACGGTCATAACTTCATTCTCGAGACTATAAAAATAAGGATGTTAAAATGGGTACCCGTTAATTATTACACCCTTAAAAGCCCATTTTTAACACACAAAAAATTGAGCTCAAAATAGGTCGGGTATTTATAAATGTAAACCCCTACATGAGTTTACCCATTGGGTTATTTCAATTTTTTGAAATTCCGATTTTATTCATAGTTTTTTCTCGTCAAAATTTTCGATTTCCCGCAAAAAAAATTAATCTCAAAATTTTTCCGCCAAATTTTTTTCCGTTTCTCAGTTTCCCGCCAAATTTACGGATTCCAACACATATTTTTTGGTTTTTTTCCGTCTCAAAATTTTTCGCCAAACTTTTTTCGGGTATTCGGGTGTTTTACGACTATTCGGGTATTTTTTGGGTTTTCAAGTATTTGGATAATTTTTGGATATTTTTAGATATTCGGATATCCGAATATTTTTCGAGAATTTAAATATTTTTTGAGTATTAGGGTATTTTTCAGATATTCGAGTAATTTTTCAAGTACTTAAGTAGTTTTTGAGAATTTGAGTATTTTTGGGTATTTGGGTTTTTTTAAGTATTTCATGTATTCATATAATTTTTCGGTTTTCATTGATTTTATGGATATTCGTGTGTTTTTTAAATATTCGGGTATTCGAATATTTTTTATGTATTCTGATCATCGGATATCTTTTAGATATTTAAATAAATTAGATTCAGATACCCACAAATACTCATATATAAAATACAAATTTTAGTAAATTTGGGTATCCACAGTTACCCGTGGATAACCCAAAATTTTATGGGTTTTTTCTGGATTTACCTAAAATTTCCTATATTTTTTCTAGACTTTTTAAATCTAAGCCTTTTATATACGGGTTTAAACTGGATTTTTTTACCCACCACAACAACCCTATAAAAAACACTTCTTGTTATGTGTCTTATAACGAAGAGTTAAATAGTTGTATGATGAGCAGAGGGGTGCACCCAAATTCCTTCAAACCAAATCAAATGTCAAAGTCTTGTATTGCTTGAACAACCATCTAATCATCCAAATTAGTCCTCTAAAACGTTCTGTTCATCACAAATAAGCACTCCACCATTGTTCTAGTTCCTTACAAACTATATGTTCATAACAATTCTCTATCACGACTTTACTTTTCTTCTCCAACCATATCTACAACATCTTTGGTCCATCTCCACAACCCTTATTAAAAAAGGTCACTTATTACTATAAAACTTGATATAAATCACATTTATCATCTAAAATAAAATATTTTAAAACTTTCTATTTTAACAGAATGATTATATAAAACATCCTTAATTTAGATAATTCTTTTTTACCTTAAGACTCGTTCTTTCTTTCCCTTTCTTCACCTTTCCAAAAACAAAAAATTTAACCCACAAATTATCTTACAATTTAAAGAAGTTTTTTTTCAAAATAACAAGCAAAGTCTAATTTTTTTTTTTTTAAAGTTAGAACATAAGCCCGGGCCATCGTCTCTTTCTCCATTAGCAGATTGCCCAAAATCATTTTTCTTATTTCGAATATTCAAAATCAGCAAATACGATGTTTTTCATTCTCTAAATTCAATGCAAGAGGTAACATTTTAATCTTAGTTTCTACGGAAGAAAATTTTCATATTCAATTTTTCTTTGTTTTTTAAATATCTTGACTGTTGTTAATGGACTTCGATGATGGAGAAAGGTTTTGGGAAACGGCGTGGAGTTAAATGGCGGCGTTAAAGAGCCGTAGTAACTCGTTAGCCGGACTAAGTCTAGACGCTGTGCTTGGCAGCGAGATCGTTATACAACCGTCGTCTCCACCGGCGTCACCGCCTTTACCGTCAAAATCTCTTGTACCGAACACTACAACAAACCAAACGCTTTTTGATATCATACGTGAGGAATACGTCAAGGAAGGGCACAAGGATCGTACCACGTGGCAGATTTTCCGTGAGAAACTCCGTCTTAAACGAACCGGTTCTGCTTGGACCTCTTCTCTTCATATCCCTGCCTCGGATATTCTTATTCCCATCCCCAAACTGCTTGGACCGGCTTTTAGATCACATTCTACCGGTTTAGTCAACGATAAGAGTAATTTGGTTAACCCAACACCGATGTCAGATCCCCCTAGTTCTTCAGGACGCGGTATGTTCACGCGCGGATCTTCAATGCGGGTCGGGTCGAGTAAAAACCCGGACGTTTCGCCTGACGTCAGCATTCTTGGAGATGGACCATCGTCTAGGAGCTTTAAGCCGCAGTTATCACGTCACGATTCCGTTAGAGATCACGGTGACGGCGAAGAAGATAGCATACGCCGTCATCCAATCGTCACGTTCGTAGAAGAGAGGCAGATGTCGGCGAGAGAAGCGGTTGCAGCGCAAGAAGCGGCGGAAGCGGAAGCTGCGGCGGCTGCAGGAAGCGACGATGAGGACGAATACGAAGAAGATGATTCAGAAGAATCAGAGGAGAAGAAATCATCGGCTGCTCCTGCACCCAAACAGACGATGTCATTGATGGATCTGTTAGAAGAGACTGATCGACAAATGGGATTAACAGGATCAAGATACGCCATGGATGAAGATGAAGAATACGAAGAGGAAGAAGATGGTAATTACGAGGAAGAAGGAGATGATCACGGAGGAGAAGGAGAGCTTAGTTGCAGCGTTTGCATGGTGAAAATAAAAGGCGCTTCCTTTACACCTTGTGGTCACACGTTTTGTAAGCTCTGTTCGAAAGAGCTTATGGCTCAGAAAGGCCATTGTCCTGTTTGCAGCACCTTCGTCCTCGAGTTCCTTGAGATCTTTTAATTGACAACTTTTTATTTACATTTTTGGACAAATTTTGAAGCTTTTAATTTTCATTTGGGAGAAGGAAGAAAACTCCATACTTTTTACAGTAAAGTCCCAACTTTTTTATTAGACCATGTCTGTTTAAACTTAGCAATGGTTAACAAGGCGGTGGTGACTCGGACATTGATCAGGTTGTCTCACAATGTAAATCTGATCTCCAACTAGGCTGCTCGAGTCTTGATTTCTGTACCATGTCCATAGTGCCCATGTCTCGTTCTTCATCTGCGTTGTAATTAATCTTTTCATTAGACTTAAGCTTAACCTCTGTTTTTGATGCGTTTAGGAGTTAACTAAATCTATACCTCTAAGATTCCATGGCCAAAGCTGCTTTCTCTCATGGCACTATAATCAGGTTGCCGATCCCAACAGAAATTACCAGACGATGTGAAGTTCCAAGCGCAAAACCCACCCATGACTGGATCCGGTGTGGTTAGCGGTTCAGGACACTTACCGGGTTCATCTGCGTGCCCAATCGCCATCTTTTCACGGTTACCTCCATCACCAACCACAATGTGAACTGGACCACATGGGTCTAATTCGTAATTGTAAACTCTGTTCGACCGTTCATAAGCATGAACCTGGAATATAGTTTATATGAATGACAAAACGGTCTTATAATATCAAAACCAAAAGACAAAGATAAGAGACAGCTTTTTGAGTTGGGTCTTACATGTCCGTTGAAGACAATGTCGGTGCCATAAGAGTAAAGTAACTCCTCCATAGCTTCTTTCATACATTCTGCTTCTCTGTAGTGCGCTGTGTAAGAACTATACCAAGGTGGATGCCATGAAGCTACTAACCATGGTGTCACTGATCTATCGACTTTAGCCAAATCTTTCTTTAGCCACTCATACTGTTCCGCTGCAAACAGCAACAAAATCCTTAAAAGAGACAAGCAAACATGTAAAGTTTTAGAAGCCATAGTGTGAGAATACTAAACCTGATTTGTCATAAGCAATATAGGCACCGAGCATCACAAAGTGAATTCCACCAGCGTTAAAAGAATAATAGAGCGTAGAGGAAGAGCCACTTTCTTTATAAGGAAAAGCGAATCTTGATCTATAAGCTTCAAACGTCTTGTTCTCGGCTTGCAATTCGATCTCATGGTTCCCTTCGATTACCATCAGAGGAACTTTAGAAGTCAGATTCTCCATGAACCTACCCCAGTAATCCCAACGTGGCTGATACGTCTCATGTATAGGTGTCTCCGGGAAAGAACAAGAATAACAATCTGAACTAGACCCGTTTGTTAGATACAAGTTTGCGTAACTCACATCTCCGATCAATAAAACAAGATCCGGAGAATTGTGAATCAAATGACTAATTGTATCCGTTGTGTTATAAGTAAGACCAAGATCACCCACAACCGCTATTCTACCGGGATAACTCGAGGGACTAGAGACTGGCATTGTCCTGAAATGGTGTATCTTACTCATAGCATGCCGTGAAGGATCTCCACATCGATAGTAATAGACGGTACTTGGTTTCAGCCCTGCGTTTGAAAAAAAAACAAACAACACATTATCAAGAATTCTAACGACTATGGTCTCCATTATCAAGAATTCAGCGTTTCAATAGTCTTTTCTTTAAGATGTTGTAAGCTCATTTGCAATATATACACACTAGACAAACCCAAACGCACATGCAAACACAAAGACAAACAATCGAGGTCGATATATAGCTAAAATCAAGAAACCAGAAAAAGATGAACCTGTAAGCCGAACATGGTGAATGATTCCAGAAGTGTAGTTAGACAGACCGTCGAAAGGGTAAAGTTGACTATAAACAAGTGAATGTCCTCTAATTTCATGACTCAACGAATGCCTTAAAGTCCCAAACTGGACAATACTGTTGACACTTGTCGGATCTAATGGCTTCACGTTTTCTCCGATTTGGAACTCACCTTTCAAACACAAGTTACACAACATTTACTTCATTAATTAAGAAATTAAATTCTCATATATTTATGATTGGTTAGCTTTTACAGAGTCAGAAGATCTTAACTTTCGGTTGAAGTAACTAAAAAGAGTTGGTGACAAGAATCTTTCTCTTTTGTCAGAGTTAGTATTTACTACATCACAAATCAGTTCTTTAAGTGGAATGTTTTGAAAGGAATTAAATTGAAGAAGATTACAAGAAAAATACTTATTCAGTAACTATTACAAAAAATCACGTAGTTTTTAGTAAATGAAGAAGTAATTGAAGGAAGATAGGAAAATGAACCTGTGATCCAAGAGACCCATATGGAATCATGATCGGAGGAGAGAGAAAGAGAAATCTGCTCCGGTACGAATCCGGTGGCGCGGCGGCGGACGCGGGGATCGGTGTCGGGCAAATCAACTGCTTTTCCCCGGAGAGAGGTGTCAACCGGCACCGTCACCGGAACAAAAGGCCCATCCAACGTTGAAGGAATATAACCGGCGGAGACGCTTCCCGGCGAGAGAAAGAAGAAGATCAGAAGTAGTAGAAACGTCATCGTTTCATAGGGTGGTGGTGGCGGAGCTTTTTGTTGTAGTGGCGAGTTTGTGGCCTTTTGTTTGTTTGTTTTTAATTGTTAGCGTAAGGGTATTTTGGGGAAATAAAGTAGTTGTTAAAGTAAATAGTAATCACGTTATACAGATAATGATTACTGAGACCAAATATATAAAAGGGATTTTATATAATATATAGTTTTCTGGGTAATGTCACCCAAAACTGTAATGTCAAATGTGTTAACAAACGAAGCCCATTTGCATATCTCACTGTTCGGGAGCCCATAATCTCAGTAAACTTCAAATCGAACTAAACCGGAATAAACCGAAAATCGCTACTCATTCTCACAGATCCAAACTTTGAATAAATGTTGAGGAACTAACTGGTTTCCAACTCTCGCGTCTTTGGGTCTTATAATTCCTTTATCAGTGAATACGATTATGGCTAGACTTCTTCGATCCTTGATCCCTTTGTTAATTCTACAACCGTTCTTGGTTACGATTGCTTTTGGTTCGAAAGAAGTTGAAGAATTCAGTGAGGCATTGCTGTTGAAGCCTTTGCCTGATCGGAAAGTTTTAGCTCATTTCCATTTTGAAAATCGAGCTCCTCCGTCTAACTCTCATGGCCGCCATCATCATCTCTTCCCGAAAGCTATTTCTCAGTTGGTAATAACCATTCTTTTTGCCAGAAAACGTATTGAGCTTAAAAATTAGGGAGAAATTTCTTCTTAGTGGTTTTGCCTGGAAGCGGAAATATTAGCTGGCAATTCAATTAGGTCATCTCAAATTAGCTCTCTTATTTGCTTTGATCTTTTGCAATTTGAAAAGTTGAGGTATGAGATCTTAGGACATTTTTGTTGAAAATTCTGTGCGAATCGTTTCGATTAGACTTTCACCATATCATTGTAGCTCTTGTGATACTTGGCAGGTTCGGGGATAAACTGTGTTTGCTACGCCATTTGTAGCAATATTCACTATTTGTTTTGGATTTCTGTAATCTCTGAAACGTGATTTCTTAAACAGGTCCAGAAATTCCGGGTCAAGGAGATGGAACTATCGTTCACTCAGGGTCGTTGGAATCATGAACAGTGGGGAGGATTTGACCCTCTATCCAGTATGAACGCGAAGCCTGTTGGGGTCGAGCTGTGGGCAGTTTTTGATGTTCCTCAGCCTGAGGTTGATACGTCTTGGAAGAACTTAACCCACGCTCTTTCAGGGCTTTTCTGTGCT
This sequence comes from Lepidium campestre, assembly GCA_009757365.2. NCBI lineage: Eukaryota > Viridiplantae > Streptophyta > Magnoliopsida > Brassicales > Brassicaceae > Lepidium > Lepidium campestre. The sequence continues at coordinate 76,382 of WJSH01004113.1, forward strand.
TCAATCAACTTTCTTGAATCGTCCACTTCTTATGCAGCTCCTACATGGGGATTCGGGCCAAACTCAGACAAGATGAGGTATGGTTCACTGCCACGAGAAGCTGTTTGTACTGAGAACTTGACCCCATGGCTAAAGCTGCTTCCGTGTAGAGACAAGGACGGACTTTCTGCATTAATGAATAGGCCATCTGTTTACAGAGGGTTTTATCATTCTCAGAGATTGCATTTATCCACGGTTGAATCTGGCCAAGAGGAATTGGGTTATGGCATAGTGCTGGAGCAGACTCTTACTGTTGTTCTTCAGCCTGTCACAAGTTCTGTTGACACAAGTATGCAGCCAAGTTGGTCCCTCAGCTCACTCTTTGGGAGAAAAGTTGTTGGAAGATGTGTTCTTGCAAAGTCAAGTAATGTATATCTTCAATTGAATGGTGTTTCTGGTCATGAACTAAAGAAGGTGGACTTAAAAGAAGAAGCGTACAAACTCTGGAAGAATGCAGAATTCGAATTGTCCATAAAGCCAGACAGAATTCTTCGAGAAATCAACAGCTTTCTTTTCGTGTTTGATATTGAAAGATCTAGTGACAGCAAGCCATTTGATCTTGGCCTTACTTGGAAGCTTCCCTCAAAGTGGTCATGCCAACGAGCTCCATTACATGCGAGTAGGTTTTTGATGGGAAGCGGGAATGAAAGGGGTGCAATAGCCATCTTATTAAAAGAGATGAAATCGCAGCAGAAGTTACCGGGCAGAGACCTCACTAATGGACCCTGTACAATAAAAGCGAACGTGTTCCAGATTTTCCCATGGTATGTTAAGGTTTATTATCATACTCTACAAATCTTTGTGGACCAACAACTGAAGGCAGGCAGTGAGGTCTTAAAAAAGATCAATGTTTCACCATCTACGGATAAGGTGTCATCTGGCATGATGGAGATGATGCTGGAACTACCATGTGAAGTGAAATCTGCAGCCATATCAGTCGAATATGATAAGGTGATCTTTCGATTTCCACGCTTTCCATGTGTAATAATATTCACCAGGCATGATCTAATTGTAAAATCGATTGATCTCGAGTGTCAGAATACTGTTCATGTTACTGATTTGTGTCTTTACAACTTTTCAACAGGGTTTTCTACATATAGATGAATATCCTCCTGATGCTAATCAAGGATTCGACATTCCATCAGCTCTGATAAGCTTTCCCAACCATCATGCTAGTTTAGATTTCCAAGAAGAACTCAGCAATTATCCCTTGTTATCGAACTTTAAGGTAGAGAAACAATATTACCACTCAAAAAGGTTGTAGTTTCTGCTTTAGTCACCTAATCCAACTACAACAATTCATTTGTCCTCTGGTCTATTGCAGGAAAAATCCTTAGTACGCTCTTACACTGAAGTATTGCTTGTACCTCTGACAACTCCTGACTTTAGCATGCCTTACAACGTAATCACGATAACATGCACCATCTTCGCATTGTATTTCGGATCATTGCTCAATGTTCTACGTAGACGAATCGGTGAAGAAGAAAGGTTTCTCAAAAGCCAAGGTCAGTCACCAAATGTTCTGTGGCCAGGACTCAAGATCACTTGAGGCTCAATTCAGCTGACAAAACCTTAATTCTAATGTCAAATTTATGATTGTTATGTTTCCTCCAGCAGGAAAGAATAAAGGTGGGCTTAAGCAATTTCTATCAAGAGTCACAGCCAAGATTAGGGGGAGACCAATTGAAGCACCATCATCAGAATCGCCTGCAACTCGATCTTCGGTTTTGTCTAGCAAACTTATCTTCAAAATCATATTAGTTGCAGGAGCTGCTGCAGCATGGCAATATTTTTCCACGGACAAGTAGGCTCAAAGCTTTGAAGAGACACCAGTTGTACAATATGTATCAACAAGGTAATTTGAAACACTGTAAGATTTGCACTTAGAGTTTGAATTTTGCAATCTCATTTAGTTAGGTACTTAAAGAGACAAAAACCTATAACACAGCCTGCTCTATATTTCTACATTGTCCTTATCTCATCTACTTAGCAGCACATTTTCAAACTTCATAGCGCATACATAGAAGAGACTATACTGGAATTTTCTCAAAGCTATCACCCAGGTTGAGTTTTAGTTTCTTGAGCAGGTGCGTATCTTCAGACAATAGCTTTCTCTTGTTGCATCCAGAGATGAGAGTTTCTCCAGCTGATGAAAACCAAAAGTCAGATTAAACTCATAATCAGATATCCAAAACCATATGGTGTGACAAAAATTCTCACACCTGAGCACTTACATTTCAACTTCTTGTTTCTGATTAGACCAACATCGTTGCAGGTTAAGTCCTCCTGAGGATTAGAGTGTGCTCCTGCGGAATCAATCATTGATTATACAAAAGAGTTAAACTTTGAAAATTTCTTATTCTTTGTCAAGAAATTAAAGCAAGAAAGAAACTCACTCTTGGTACCGACTCTACAGAGCTTGCCGTGGACGAGGAGAGCATCGGCTTCGTGTTTTCCAGTAAACAAGCCTTTAGCGGAGAAGAAAGCGAGCAAAGACTGCCACGTCACGCAAGTGGCCAGTAGATCAATACCTCTGCTTATGAAGTGACCATTGAGCTTCACCGTCGATGGTTCGAGCCCAAACTCTCCGGCTATGGCTCGAAAGTCCAGTTTCTGGTCGTTCCAAGCAACCCACTCTACAATCTTCGATACAGAGGGACAAAAAAGTTTGATATTCCTCCGACCTGCGTCTCCCGCCATCGCTCTCTCCCTCTCCGATGAATTCTGCAATTTGCTTGAAATTTCCGGTATAACTATAACGGTACCCTTGTAGAGACTTCTCAGACCTTCCGCACTAGAACCTTCTCCTTCCGCCAGCAAGTCTTTCCTCCATATGGCAGTGGTCGGACTTTGTTAGATGGGTCAATAGATTAATCGGGCCTTATATCTCACACGGCAACTATGGCCTAAACAAATAGGTTAATTAAACTTTTTCATCTCTCATTGCAATAGTGACCCAAAATAATAGATTAATTAAACTTTTTCTCTAGGCCGAATAATAGATTAGTTGGGCCGTATAATCCTCACGGCAATTGTGACCCAAACTAATAGATTGCTTGAGCTTTATAAATTGAAGTTAAAATAAAATAAAATAACTCACATGGCAATAGCGGCCCAAATTAATGAACTTGTTGGGCCTAGTGGGTCTTTATCGTGGCCCATAGTAATAGATTTGTTGGGCCTAATGGCCTTATCCTCGGCCCAAAGTTAAGATTTGTTGGGCTTAGTTGGGCCTTCATCTCGGCCCAAAGTATATATTTATTGGGCCTAGTGGGCCTCTGTCTCGGCCCAAAATTTAGATTTATTGGGCCTAGTTGGGCGTTTTATCTCGGCCAAAAGTACTAGATTTGTTGGGCCTAGTTGGGCCTCATGTCGGCCCAAAGTATAGATTTATATGCCCTAGTGGGCCTCTGTCTCGTCTCAAAATGTAGATTTTTTGGGCCTTGTGGGGCTTTATCTCGGCCGAAAAAAGATTTGTTGGGCCTGGTTGGGGTTTTATATCGGCCCAAAGTAATAGATTTGTTGGGCCCAGGTGGACCTTATATGTTTGGTTTGCGACCCAAACTAATAGATTAATTGGGCCATGTTAGAGCAATTGTGTTCCTGCCGAGTAACATCGGCCACCGCGTGAACATTTTCTCATTTTACAAAAATGGTTAGACAAACGCTGAATGCGGGAGGGATAGGTACGTCGTGATGAACACGAAGACATATAACCTGGGTTGCAAAATGTATTGAATCCTCATACAATTAATAATATTACAGAAGAAAATGCCTGAAACTACTAATAGGCTTCCATCATTTTCTACAATTACAGACGTAAAACTAAATATATGTATGAGAAACAGAACCAAATAATTAACATTTCCCAAAAAGGCAAAGCTAATGAAAACTTTAAAGACCGGAATTGGGATTGTCTCCTGCGAGGATGAGAGAGATCTCGAGACCACGACTAAAGGCTTGGTTAAACATCATACGTGTTTGGAAGGTTGACACAAAAGGGAACCACGAGCAGAGCGCAACCGGGAGAAATATGAGCATTCCCATTAGTGCATCATATAGTCTTGCTAGGGAACGGATCGATTTCCACATCCCAATTCGCTTAATGACTGGCTTCCAAGCACAGGCAATCTACGACAAGAGGGGATTTGTTTGTGATAGTTTTAGGATTCTCTGGAGCAATGAGAAAGAACTGAAGGTATGTAAGGTGAGCAAGATGAAAAACTTACACAAAGAATTCCCCATCCTGTCGGTATAAAAGCCAATACGCAAGCAAATATGTCTGTCACTGACAAGTCTGTGAGCACAACCGCTACGATTATGCCAGCTAGAACCACTAACAAGGCAAGGCCTTGTACAAACCTCAGTAAAAGCTGGAAATTGACAGAAATCTTCTGGCTGAAGGTAAAGACCTATTTCAGTGTCCCAAACAAGAAACATGGGAGATATCTCAGATCATGTAATGCAATTATTCAAGAGGATTAATGTTATTGCAATATGAAGCATGCTGAAGGAATAAACCAACCTTGAAAAATACTATACTCATAGCAAATGCAGCCCATGACCAACCATACACCTGTGGATGGATGAGTGATATTATTAAGCAGCTGCGTTTACAGCAAAATTTATGTAAAGTAACTTTTATAACCAAATCATAAAAGAGTTCTGCTACTCTGTTAACGAACGAAAACCAAGACGTGGAAGATTTATCAGCTATTTTGCATAACAACTAGCCAACGACGAAATGCAAAAGCATATATACAAGTAGTTAACAAAGGAAATAGCTGTACCGCAAATGACGTATCTGATCCTTGTAGTTCCAGTTTGTAGACAATACCATACTGGAAGATAAAGAATCGTAGACTTAAAATGGTCTCCATTATCCTCCCGCTCAAGGTCCGAATGTGAGACTGTGGACGCGCATATATAATTATAATTTGCCAAATCAGCCAGAAAAATTAGTTGACAGACGAGCAAGAAATTCCTAAAATATCTCCGAAAAGTTTACTGTTACAGCCTGCAGAGCACTAATTCTTACCAGCTCTTCTTCCCACCATGCTTCCCAGCTTTCAGCTCCTTTCACGCCAATTCCACCTCTGTAAAAGAGCCAATTTGTCCATTCTTTGAAGTCCTCCACAACTCTGAAAGGAGCAAAGAAATCTTGTTCAACGAGCGAACATGTTGCTCAAACAAGATATAAATAAGATAGCATTACTTACTTTTGCCACTCAAATCCGGCAGGGTTGAAAAGATACGGAGCAAACAGCCAAGAAACAGCCAAAAACCAGCTGCTAACAGTCAGAAGGATGTAGGAAACTGCACCAGCTTCATCATTGCCATATGCAAGGTAGACAACCAATAAGAGAATCACCTCCATTCTAGAGAAAAAAAAAAGTACCGTATCAATGAATTTTTCATCTTTTACTATGGCTAACAAGGTATACATCAGAAATGTATTATACATAAAAATAAACAATATACAAGAAGATCACCCTTTGACAAAATGACTTCTGGAATAAAGACGGTAGTTTTCAGAAAATTGGATATGCTTGACGACAAAGCCTCTTCCAGTGGCTTGGTACTGTTGACAAATTTTGTTTGTTACATTCCAGGCAACTCGAGAAATTTAAGAACCGAGAATGAAAATATACCCTTGCACCACCATGAAGAATTGTCCGTCCAAAATAATGGGTTCTTGTGCCAAGGGAAAATGTGAAGAAGACAGTACATAGCTGAAATTGCATTGTTATGAAACTGACAATGGCCTACACAATGAGAGATGGGGAAAGATTAAGTTCTATTAAGAAGCAAACACACAAAAAAGTAAGGAATTCATTTTGACCAAGTGAGTCTATGCACATATCCAGTAAGGATATCCTTTTAGAAAATTGAACAACTAATACGATAATTCAAAACACTAGAGTCCGTCTCCTGAATACAGTGGATAGCTGTAACTGAGGATGCCACGAAAGATGGCCCAAAGAGGGATTTTTTTTAACTAAAAAATACAGAAAGAAAACAAGTAAACGCGTGACTATCAGGCGTTTTACAATTCAATAAACGTACACTGTATATAATAAAGTAAATGAACGATTAAACTCAGAACACGTGTCAGTCTCCAAGGAAATTGTAAACACACGCTTCCCTGTCAATCCATTCAGAAAGTATGGCATAACAATATGATATGACTAAAATGGTAAAAACCAGTACCTGGAGAAATCCCTGTTCCAATATAAATCCCAAAATCATTGGCACAGCAGTGAAGACACCAATCTGAAATAGAAATTGAGCATTCAGGGCGGCACTAAGTGCAGTATCGTCCAGAAGAATGGCTCTTTCGCGAATAGTAGCTCCAACTCCAGAAAGTGCCTATAAAAAAATCAAATACAAGGGACCTTCAATCAGCATCAATACGCAAGAATAAGTCGTACAATAATCATTCATGGAGATAGCACTGGAGTCATAACCAACATTAGGTGACCATGCTTACCAGATAGGCCCTCCCATATAAGAAAATATACACAGTTAGCACCGTCAACTGCAAGAGGCCATGTAAATATCAATACATCTGCATGATTTTTAGAAGTCCATAATTGGAGAAACTTGGAACTTATCAGTGACAGCTCCAGATACAAAGGACAAAAGTAAAGTGACCAACAGAAATTAGTAATGCAAGACTTGTCGTAACCTCTTATCATAGAGTTGACTGCTAAGTATTGTTGAGGTAAAATGATAATTATGATGTTAAGACTTCACTATTTAAACCAGTTAAACATTCTGGATGCAGGTGTCAACTTGAAAACTGTGGTGAGAGGCGAATAAATACATTATGACTCGATTGAGGGTCCACATACCATTGTACAGAAATAGAAGCCAACAGTTGTAAAGTAGAATGACATCATTCGGAAGAAATCAAGGAGCTGGCCAAGTCTGTATACATCCCGACTAAGAACCTGTTCACCATTACCACCAGCAACCTTCCCTTCAAACAGAGCTATTTGATTGAGTCCTACATCTCGCCCTTTGCCCACCTGTAAATAGAATTAGTGCATATATATACATATATATCTTTTACCATTAAAATTGTGAAGAGTTGAAAAGTACAGACCTGAATATACTCATGATGAGTAACATTCCCTTGACGGAGAGTTGAGTTGAAACCTGATTTTCATCATGTGTGTTAGAAATTTAGATAAAAAATGGCTCAATATTCAGAATTTTCACTTTTCATCATCCATGTGTTCTTTATAGTCTTAAAACACTGAACAGTTTTGAAGGTAACTATCAATTAACGAACTAACTTTACCAGCAAATATGTCTTCACTAATATTGATAACTCGAGAGGCCTTGCTGATACCACCACGTGTAATATGGAAAACTCGATCAAAGACATCTGGATGACCATAATGCATGCGAATCCTAGAATTCACAAACAATAAAATAAGAATTCCATCTGAGTTCAAGTTGTTTACGGAAGATAAAACTTATTGATAGTAGCTTACTTTAAGGGCTTCGCCAATACTCGTTGGCCTAGAGTTACAAAGCTGGTTTCTTGATTGGACATGAAAGATGCCAAGGAGGAGACACTACACATTGTCCCAAAAAAACATGTAATGTGATGATAAAATAAGTATATCGATATAAAAATTTCTTGTTCACACCTTCCAGTAAAGACGTGTTCCCTAACTCCAAGAATGGTAGGTGGACGAATTCCATGGTCCCGGTCGAATTCTTCCAAAAGATTTCTCATCTTCAAGGCTTCTTCAAAATAATTATCCTAACAAATAATGAAATATATAAGAAAAAAAAAAAAAAAAAAATCTA
>WJSH01004113.1:84306-112110 GCA_009757365.2 Lepidium campestre
CAGGTACATTCATGTGATGCGATGTTCAACCCCAAACTCAAATTTTATCACTTATCAGTGTGTTTTTCAGTTAGGAACCAATCTCTGTTAACGAAAGAAACTGAAGTATTCCTACTCCAGATTTATGTGTTTAATTTTGAGCCTCAAACTTAAAAAAAAAGGGTAGGAGCCATTCTTTATTAGGATGTACTTGGTAAAATTATATGTTTAGTTAGATTTGGCAAAATATTCACTTTCGTGAAAGGAAAGCAAACTCCGTATTTGACTTGCATACTGACCTGATTCATATCAATAGTTTGAACTGCATTTCCGCGAGTAAATACAATGGCGTGGTTTTGATTCTCAGGTTTGCCTTCTCCAAGTTTGGGGTCCCCAGGCAATTTTATGGAGTAAATTTCCTGCAAAAAGGAAAAACAAAGTGACCAATCCATGTACCAACTTAGAAAGACTAAAGAGGAAAAGGGGAAGATATGCAAACTCCCTTCACAGCGCAATCACAGTTTACCCTTGAAGCATATTCAGGTGTTTCAATCAGTAAGGAAACAAGAACACTAGTGTCATGACTGGGTTCACATATAATAACAGTTTACCTTATCCTTCCCACTGATGTCAGCCTTCACAAGTTTTGAATAATATTCTGTATGAGATTTACCCTCCTTTGGAGTATCAACAACATCGATATAAGCAATGCGAAGGGCTTCATTTCTGACCATAGAATGAAAAAGATTACCTTGGTAATACAATATATATACATAACAGAAGCCCTAGACCTGACATTGAAAAGTCCATCTCCTTAACCAAGAGAGGAATCCAGAAAAGTGTCTTCTTACCTTTGCATTAGCAATGCAATGTCAACAGCTTCAGGTTTTTGATCTTCTTTCTGTCTTCCATATATTTGGCATGTGACCACATATGTAAATTTAATATCTGCTTGGGCCCTTGCTTCAGGAGATAACTCAAATCCTTCAGCTTCCGTGGCATAATTGCCAGAGGGTGCTGACACCTCGTCTGTATAAAGAGTAAGTCCTAAGAAAAAGCTTGGCCAGAAATGATAATTATAGAAAGCTCTTAGACTCATACCTCTTCCAGCCTTTCTTTCCAAATAAGACAGAAGCATGAGAGCTTTCCTATAATACATCATCCCACGAACTGCAGGTATAAATCCAGATAACACGTAAAGAAAAACAATAAAAATATACCCAAGGAAGCAACTGGAAAGCAAGGCCCCTTTCTTGATAGAGATACCAATATTATTTGCAATGTGAGATCACGAAAAGAATAGTTTGTCCCCAAGAAAAGAGGTGTAGTGATTCGTTTATTTTACCTGTTCTAGCTAACGTTTGGCCTCGGTAAGAGGCCCAAAATCGAAGTTCAAGTATATCTCTTTCATTATCTAGATCGCCTTCTAAAGCATTTTCATCCCGTCCAATGCGTGCAAGAAAATTTTTCCACTCATCTGCAACATATCAAATATCACTGAGAAACATTTAGGTGCCTATCTATAATGGTAGCACAATATTAATCCTAGAAAGCATACAGATGCAAATCAACTAGCAATGATAAACAATTGTTTATAAGTAAGAAACACAAAAACCTAGGCAAGAATCACTAATCTTTTAAAGGAATTCACAAGGCTGATATACCTGGATATATTTTCTGAAGGTAAAACAAAATTGATATTCCATCCTCATTTCTCTTGGTGAGTTCAGCCATGCTGTATAGCACAACCTCAGAATAGTATGGAGTAAAGACACTGAAAACAAAATTCGAAAGAATATAGTAAGCTTCGTGAAGAGCTTGGATAATATGAAAAAAAGTATGGAGAAAGATAAACCTGAAGGATAACATCTGGCGGACAGACTTTGGAGGTGGCACATCCATGAAAAGAGAATTGGTGAAGAATTGCAGTCTGCGTCTAGCTTCAAGATTTCTAGGAACATGTGCTGCAGAATCTTTGATAGTAAATAGAGAGTACAATCTTTTGACGAGAGCTTTCTGCAAATCATAGACAATTATCATATTTGCTGAACATAAATGAGTGCACTTATAGCCTTCAAAACAAGAATCATCACTATACCATCTCAGGATCTTTAGGCCATTTCAACTTTGTAAAAAGCCGACCTTCATTCCAGGCTTGAGTCAACATGTTCCACGTTTCATAGTGGCCCCTACACAGAGCAAATAGTTTTTATATCAAATGAGAAGAAGAAAAGAACGATTGGACTGTTGCATAAAAAGCAAAGCCATGTATGCACCTCATATTAAAAGTTAATATGTCAAGCCGCATAACATCGTAGAGATCCTGAAGTGCTTTGATGGCACCTTTTACATGCTCCGGTGATTCATTATTTTTCTGTCCATGCAATTGAGCATAATTTAAAATCAAATATATATAGTACTATGCAACGAAAATAAGAAACTACTGCACCCCTCTTCCACTAACAAGTAAGGACGTCTACAATTCATGATAATCTAACTGTCAGTATCATAAATCTTACTACTGTAATAATTAAAAGCCGGTTAAATAAAGGCATTTCTGACAGAGATATGATTAGCAGTGGCAATGCGATACCAGGATTCCCAAGAGTGCTGTCACTCTCGTGATTACAAGGGAGAGTTTGTTCAACTGAAAATCATGATGTATATTTCTCTCCTTTAAGCTGGTCTGAATATCTTCATAGATTCTCTCCACCCTACAAAATTCACAATAAAATATCATCGTCTTATCAAGCAATAATTGGTGTAAGTGATTTTAAGGCCTAAAATCTAATACCATAGCCTCCCTTCAGCTTCCAGAGTTTCTGTTAGAACAAATTTGAGAGTGTAATAGACTTCCTCAACAGCATACTTCATATAGTCATCTCTGTCAATCCTCTCCAGAATCTCCTCTTGTGAATTACTCTCAGCAGCAATCTCTTTGGCCAATAATATCTACATATATGATCAAAAAATAATTGTCAATAGGAACTAACCTCATATGCAATTTTTATGGAACGCAATAAAGCTAGCCAGATAGCAAGATAAAACGTTGAATTTAATCAGAAGGTAAAGTAACAAACTCACTTTGCTGGAAAGAAGAAAAAGTGGCCATTGAACCAAATGGAGACTACCAGAATTCTTGGGCATGAGGAGCAACTCCATCTCACTAGAAAACGATTTCAGATGAGAAAATTGAGTAAAAGAGAAAATATTTGAAAGCAGAGCTTAGAGCATTAGGCTCACAGCATAGTTACTGTAGACCATAAAGCACTTACAAATCAGTGATGTAGTCTTCCTCTCGTAGACTTTTTATTATTTGGTTCCAAAATGGAGCAAAGTGTGCTGCATCTACTTTGTTCTGAATCATGACCTTTATATTGATAATTACATGCAAATATGAACTACACTCAGAAAAAACTAACATGCCAGTCCCCTTGACTCAGCGGGGAAAAAAGTTTGACGTACATTATTTAGGAAATTAGTGCTTCATAAAATGTAAAACAAGTCAACAGCTACAGAAAAGAGAAGAGAAAAAGCATCACTACCTGATTAGAAGGATTAGACGTCCTGCACATGAATTTGGATTGAAGGCGAAAGACAATGGAATTTTTTTTAATATTTAACAATAATAAAATTTATATAGGAAAAAAGAAGTTCTTAGATAGCCGAAGGAAAGAACCTAACCGATTGGTAAGAGGAATATGAAGAGCCTTCATAAAGGCCCCAGGAAACTCCTCAAAGCGTTTGTGAATTGCTTCCAAAGATCTTATCTGTGAAAATTACGAGGAAGGCATAAGAAAAGTAAAGACCTAACCTCTTACAAACAACGTTGAGCAGTTTTAAATGCCAAAACTTTGACATTTGTAGGATTCAGTGAAGTGTAACTACACTTACCTCTCCCAAACGATCTCTCGCACCAAGCAAGAACCCCAAAAATGCAGAGAAAATGGTGTAGAATATATGGATGTCTAATAGGTATATCTGCATTATATGAAAGACAAAATTACAAAACCATGAGGGAAAACTTAACTATGAACCCCCAGCAGCAACATTCATCCAAATCAGAATAAACTTCACCATTTAAACGATATACTCCTAAAACTAGAGTGATTCTCCAGAGATAACTACTTGATTGAGTGATTGCTGAAAAAAACTAGAACAACATAAGTGCCAACCCTCATGTAAAGACCATTGAACTTACAGCTACCACAGGAGCCCATAAACTGGCAACAGTCAGAGCATTGTAGTTTTCTGCATCCAGGTAAAAATATCAGGGTATGAGAATCTTAGAACAGGAAAAATATCAGATTACGAGAATCTTAGGCCAGAAAAATTTCGAGGAGAATAATTTTTTCAAGAATATCATAACAGTTATCAACACAAAACCCAGTAGTAGAGCTAATAAGATCCCTAGACGGACCTTACTGATTAGAGCTTCAAAACATAGGTGCAGTTCCAGAGAGAACTAACATAATACACCATAATCCTTCAAGCAACTAGGCTTATGAAAATTTAAGCATTTTACATGCAAACACCCATGTCTATGGCTAACTCTACTCACTAAAAAAATCTAAAAATACCATACTTACTTCTTGACACAAAATCATGCCAGGAGTACGGAATATTGTTCTGTTTCACTATAATCCTTGTTGGCCCAACGAGTGGCTTAATCTGCAAATTCATCAGCATGAAATAAATAGGTAACTGGAGTCGCACTTTAACTCCTAAACAAAAGCATTTTTGCATGTTTATCGAATAATGACTTCAGGATATGACTACAAGAGACTGCAATGTAGAGAAATATCCATCAAGGGTGGTCAGATGGATAGTTTTCTTTTTGTATAAAAGTAATTTGACACCTCCATTCATAAATATACTTCCACCTCTAAGAGTTCACTGGATAACTTAAGCTAGATTCTATACTGAATACAAAAGGAGATCCTTGATTAACACATAAGAAACACTTTTGGTACTTTATGCATGTAACATATTTTACATATATATATATATATATATATATATTACACAAAATCACAATCTTCAATAATACTGTCAACATGTTATAATTATTCATCCAGCTAGAAGCACCAACCTGAAGAAAGTACGCAAATGAGAACTTCGCAGACAGAACAACAAGCCAAAATAGCAAGTACCTGTGTTGTAAGATTGGGTAAGTAGATCCTTTAAAAATTTTAAAAATATAGACCATACCAGGTGAGTATGTTGGTATCAATCAAACAAGTATATCTGCTGCTTCTCTCACACTAGTCAGAACACACAGTTTTATATTTATTGAAGTCTATGGGAAGTAAGCTGCCCAAATCTTTAAGCAGCAGATTTTAAAGTCTTCAGAAAACAGATAACTAAAATATAAGTAATTGAAAATAGGTGAAGACAGTACTTTAGAAAATCAGATGTCCTTTCATACATGCCACGACCAACATAGTGTCTCTCCTGAAAAAAAAAGTAAGCATAAAAAATTATAAGAGATTGATAGTTTATCCAAATTTCAAGTATAAAGAACTAAAGAGAAACATGAAGCTCAAAACCTGGCGCATCCACTTAAAGAATTGAATCACAGGCCACCGGTCACATTTATTAGCAATGTTGTGACAAGTTGGGATACGCATCAGGATACTAAAAAAGAACTGAACACCACCATAGATGGCTATGACAATCACATAAAGCTTAAATATGGCTGAGTCAGAATTTGGATCTTGAAGTGCTCTCCTGCACATAAAAAAAACTATCAAACAGGAATGCAAAAGCAACTCCCAAAAAAAGGAAAGTGGAAAATACAAATTGAAAGCTGAAAAAAGGAACAAGAAAAGAATGTTAACATACACATAGAGAAAAGATATGAAGATGGAAGCAAGGCCAAACCAAATGAAACGGAGAAAAATGCGAGAAACAGCGAGACGTCTTGTTGTAGAATAGGCCCCATACATCATGATAACATCCAGAACACCTAATTATATTAAACGTCTGCTTTTCTTCACTAAGTCATAAAAATTAATTAAGATAAAGTAAAGCGTATGGCGTTTGAAACTGACTCTCAGAAAATTTCATCACTACGAAAGTCGGACCGAGGCTGAGAATTTCACGTAAAGTCTTCGTGGAAGTAAGGTTATCTTTATTAAACGCAATTATAGCTAGTCCCTGTAGAGAAGGTTGTTAGATTAGTAGCAAAATAATCTTTTTCCGTTATAGTATAGTCCATCTTTCATACCACCAATAATAGTTAAAGAGCAGATTAAACTAAACATCTTGAATAGATAATGCAACTATAAACAACTCAATCCCAGAAAACAGCAGGCCACCAAGGATAGGCGTTGACTATAAGTATCTTTCGAGGAATACCCAAAAGAGCATAACAAATAATCGGAACTCTGGGACAGGATTACAAACCTGAAACATCATAGCAAGGAATATCCATAACCGATGGAAACTGTGGTAGAGATGCAAAAATGTTCGGTGCTCAACAAAGGAAGTTTTTCCTCGATGTTTTGCCCTGCCGGCTTTTAGCTCATACTGCAAGGGTAAAATCAGTACATCCAATATCAGATATACCTATGTGAAACAAAAAAATAGAAGTCTGTACCTGGATTTTATAGTAAACAGAAAAAGACCTAACCTCAACTTATTTAATAAAATCAAATACAAAATCCAGAACCTACTTAGTAACAAGGAAAGTAAATGAGTACAACAGCGAGACCACACATCATCATAACTTCAATACAACTTCTGAATAATAGTCTAGGAGCTGAATAATAGACAATTTCAAATTACTAATATTGAAGGTAACAAGTGGCTAGGACCATTAAAGAAACAACAGAACCAGTATGAATTCAATATTCCTATTAAAATATATATGGGGGCATAGCAGACCTTTTTTCTTGGTATAGGTTTCTGAAAAAAAGATGAACTGGTACGCCATGGCCAACCAAGGTTGAAGGACTGAAGCGACCTTGAAAATAAAAATAAAATCGTAAGCCAGCAGGGGCAATGAATTCACCACCCAGCAGATAAAGATATAAACTATTTACCAAAAATATTCATTGAAATCATCATAGTTTCTCCAAGCTGAATGAGGTGCTCGGCCATTGTCATTGTTAAACGCTTCCTGCACATACCCCATTAAATTACAGTACGTGCCTATGCGTGATTATTAAAAATAAAACCAACCAACATAAGTCATATCTACAATTATATACACGTTATGAAACATATGTCAACATATTGAATGAATGCGAGAAAATGTAACAGAACCCATCAAGAAATACCAAACGCCCAAATTATCCGTTGGTATCAACAAATACATTGATGGAAAGAGATCCATGCATATCCAACTAAAAACAGTAGTAGATCACTACTTCAATCATTAGTCTACAAACTAGTAAAGGAGCTGATTAGGAAAAGTCTTTCCATCTAAGAAGATAGCAAATATTCTTGAGCTACATTCCATAGTGTACGGTTGTTAATTAAGAAGCAGCAATGTATGATCAAGACAGATACTTCTTATATAACACAGAGAGCAGGGAAAGAAAAAGTCTAGGGTGAACTTATATTTCAGAGAGCATACCGCTGAAATCACTCCATACAGCGGAGCAATGACATGATCGAGGAATGATACACCATCCTCAGAGCCACGACTATCGGCTGGCATACAACTTTCAGCTGGGCGAGCAACCTGCTGGCGTAAGATCACATCCGTTTCTCCAACCATCTATAGAAAAAAAATCAGCATCAGCACAAAATACCAAACAAACCACCATAGCAATTAAAAAATGAACCAGGAAATCACAGCAGTGAGTAGTTAGGAAAAGAACTACAGAGAGACACTAGAAACCTATTAACATATGAAGAAAATTAAGCAGTCAGCATAAAACTTACATGGTGGAATATGTAGCACAAACATTCTGGAAGAAACCGTATGTTGGCAGCTTCTCCCCAGATCAGGAAATACAGAGAGAGGAATAGCAGTTTCTTCTCTCCACTGATGTCCTCTAAACTGCATTTTACAATACGTCTCGTGTGAGTATGAAATTGTGGTAACAGAAAATATAGAGAAGGGAGGGGAAATAATTTACTCGTTCCAAGCAGGTTGAATACAGAGGTAATCACACCACTTGATGTAGTTGTCTAGGGACTTCAAGAACACCTTACGCACTGCAGCATCATCCAGTTTCTGAGCATAAGAAACAAAATTATTAATTTTAAATTTCAATTCAGTGCCTTTTAAATAAAATAGCTGTAGAAGCTTAGAACATGTGTAGTGCACAATTACCATGTATAAGGTTTCTAGAATGAACACAAAAATAATTGACTTTAAAATTTTACTAACTTTAGGTTTTTGCTTTAGCAAAATAAACAAAGACAAAATCATGAATGAATGATTACTTCGTATCCAGTAGCGTTTTGAAATAAATAATCATATGAAATTGAAATAACATCAGTTCTTACAGGTTCCGTTTCTTCTGGAATATTAAGACGGGATTGCTCATTAGCAAGAAGGAGAACTATATGTTCACGTTGATTTGAGACACTGTCTTTCTGAAGCCACAAAAATTAAAATATTAGAAAATGAAAAGAAAAAAATAGAAAAGCTGTCATGTGCGATTTGAAGCTGTATAAACGCTTCTCAGATATACAAACCTGAAACCCAAATATATAGTGGAGAAAATCAAGCATGTCAGCATTTCTTGTGGCAGGAATGGGGAAATCAGCAGGCAATTTTGGCAAGCCTGGGAAATACTCCAATGCTGCAACTGCCAGTTGAACCTGCTCACATTTATCTGTCATAATGCAAGACAAGCCACATAGCATGCACAAATGTGTAAGATAGAAAACACCTCACCTCAGGGAAAGACGTGGTGGCATTTGTCGTGACAGGAGCATCAAGAGGAATAATGTTATAAGCAATTGTGTCTTCACTCATTGCAGCGTCAGAATCAATAACACGCTTAAGCTGTAGAGGTACAAAATAAGTGATTAATAGTCGTGTAGGAGTTAAATTGCACAGACTAATTTTGGAATAACATTCTCCGCAACAAATGTAAGATTGAAAAACCAGAGGTGTTAAAAGAAATCTACATAACCTCTTCAGGAATCTCTTTTGCCAACTGCTCCAACACACTTCCCAGAACTTTAAGGGTGGCAAAAACTCTTTTCCTTTTTACTGTTTTCCGCTCCAGCCTGGAAGCCAATATCAAAACCATATGGAAAATGATTAAAATATCTTAATTCAGCTTGTTGTTCCAAAGCCATAGCAAGAACATAAACTTCAGAAACTATATCAAATGGAAATTTATTCCACAACCAAAGCGTTGGAAAAAAAGGGATTAGCAATAAGCGCAAACTATCCACCAAATTCAGTATGCTACGTTCTATTGTTTATATACATACTCGTCAGTGAAAACCCCCGACTCACGGAGCTGCTTTTCCTCCTCCTTCAACTTGTCAACATTGTTCTTTTCTCTGTATAGCCTGTAGAAAGCTTGTAGTCGAACGATATCCTGACTTCTGTCTATGGTCCCAACCTCTCGTTTTGCTAATTTTTGCTGAAATTAACCAAGGACGAACCAATTTTTTTGGATACACAACCATGGGAAGATCACATAAAAAAACTCAACGAAGTTGATTGTATCATTCACTAGCAATGCATTCAATTTTCCAAAAAACAGAATCAATTTCCAATATCTGCCACACATTGATCGTCTAATACAAGCTTAACATTTAGATACTATTGGCATCACATAATTTATGCAGCTGCCAATGACATAACGAACATATTCAGTGAAGTGGTAGGTTGCAAGCTTATGGATGACCGTATCAAACTTAGAATGTACAGATGAGAAGCATACCTTAATAACAGACATCAATCCGGTTTTGAATTGTAAAACACCTCTGCCTTCGCTATTAGGATCAAGATTTTGAGCAAGTGAGTAACCATGCTCGCACACTGCAGTAAAAAAATCGTCAATAAGATGATAACAGTGGCATTGCACAGACGAAAGAAAAGCTAAATCGCTATGAAAGAAAACAGAAAAACTCAAGTAAGAACTTACAGATCCTGGCTATGTTGGGATCCTCATCCTGAATTTCATCCGCAGCTCTCAGAATTGCATCTATGTCCCTATTGTTCGCTAGTGACGAAGGAACATAGCCAACGATACTGTCTTTATGACCACCAGCAACTCCTCCGGTTCTATCTCTTCGTAAAGCAGCATTGACTAGCTTCTCCCACAAAGACTCCGCTCGAGACATTTTCTACAAACAAAATATCAACAAACTCAGCACCTTAGGCTAAAGAAAAACAAAACAAACGCCAAGTGACCTAGGGGCAATTGAAATTCACAAATTCCGACAGTAAGTTATAGAGAACAAACGAAACGTTGTTCTTAAATCAGAGACTACTTGTAATCAACGAAACAGAACAAAACAATAAAGAAAATTTTCGGGATCCTGAATCTGAACTTCTCGCGTCCCAACTTCCGACGAACGAAACAAGTAAACAACAAAGACCAAAAAAAGGGAAAAAAAAACACAAAGATGAAACGCGGGAGTTACCCAATCAAACGCGAGAAATCCTAGTAGAAATGGAGTCGAAGCAGAATTAGATCAATCATAGAAGAAATGGAGAGAATTAGCCAAAAAAAGTTCTGAAGCTTAGCTCGGTTGTGTCTTTCTGAGTTTCAAAACTTTTTCGTTTTAGGGATCTTCTATTATATGAAAAAAATTGTTTACTTGTCAACTGCATTCATTTCAACATTTTTATTTGTTTTTTTTGGTCGGAACATGATTTTTGTTTATCATTCATTTTAATAGTCAGAAATTAATTAGTAAGGAAACAAAAAAAAATTATATGCAAAAAAGATTAAAATTTTACATACAACATTATCTTTTATATAATTTTCTTTTTATATTAATAGTTTTTTGTTATGATATGAGTTATATACTCTTTCGGTTTCATTTTACAAGATGTTTAAAGTTTTTGTTCACAAATTTAAAAGTTACTTAATATATTAATACATTATATTCTATCAGACTCTACGATGAAAAGGACCCGATCAATAACAAAAAAAACCTAAATATATTTAAAATAATTTAATAATTTTTTTTTGTAGTTTTGAGCTTTAAAATTAATGGGTTCTGTGCATAATCACTTGTTGTAGATGTTAAGGCCCGGCTCTGTATTTTATGTATGTAGAAATTATTCAATTGATAAAAGCACAATATAAAATAGTCAGACAAAAAGAACAAGACAACAAAAACGATAAAGGAAAAGGAAAAGGAAAAGCGACCCGCGCGTTGAGAAAATAAAAATGAAACTTAACCGCGTTGTCAAAAAAACTTAACTTAACGGGCCGGTCCATCGCGGTTCAAAAAAAGAAAGTCTGCAGCGAACTGGGCCTATAAGACGCGGACAGGCCCGTTTAGCAAAGTCTTTTTGAATGGCTGGATTAAACCGGTTAAAATCGCAGATCAAAAGAATTTTGAAACCGGTTAATGGTTTCTTTCGAGGGCATAATCCTGATTTGACCCGGCCCGACCCGACCCGACCCGACCTGACAATTGATTGGATGTTAATTTTCCGAATCCTCTCTCAACGTAGATCCTCGTGAAGCCAACAGCGTCGAGTGCAAAATCCAGTTTTTTACATTAATGGATTGTTTCTGTTCAAGCGCCCTTTTTTCTCTGTGATTTCTGGATAGATTCTAGGGTTTATATTTGGGTCTCTGTGAAAATTGGGAGCTGCTAATAGACCAGAGCACTTTTTCGTTTTCGCTGTTCTGGGTTTTCCTGATTTAGGGTTAGGATTAATCTGTTTTTTCATCCAAAATAAAGATACAAATGTATGCTGATAGATTGGAGGCTGAATCTGGAAGCAGGAAGGTCGTTAAAGATCGTATCAATGGCGGTTCTAACGAGATCTCTACTCGCGTGCGACAAGTGACTGGAAAGAGGTTCTAATTTAACTCCCTTTCTCCGTCATATTATGTTTAAACTCTATCGAGGTTTAGCTTGCTTTCCTCCAGGATTATTCAGCATGTTTAGCTGGTACTTGAGTGTAGCGTCTTTTCCTGTTGTAGATAGATTAGATAGTTACATTGATCTTCCTTTTAGCAGCTCTTGCTCATTCTTACTTAGCTCCACCAATTAGAGTATGGAATCCTTTCTTTTGCGCTAGCTTAGGAGGACTTTCTGACACTGATTTTTCCATTTTGGTTTGGTAACTTTAACAATTTCACTGTATTTCGAATAGATTAAGCACATGAGCTTCTCTACTTTGCAATTCCTGCATAGTTTGAATTCTGAGATGTTGCAATACCTGCATAGTTTGGTGATGGGTTTTTGGACTTGGTTTTTGGGGATTTGATAAAGGGGTTTTAAATTGATAAATTGAATCTTTTTGTGATGAAACTATGTTTTTATGCTAGAGAATGTTTTTTTTGCTCTTCCTTCTGTAGTCTTCAACGTTAATACGTATCACATGTTTCTTCTATCTCATGCTTTCAGGCAAAGGCAGGACGACAAATGGGAGCATGATCTTTTCAATAGTGACAAACCTCAACTTTCAAGTATGCTTATTTCTCTCACCTGTTCTTTCCAATAAGAATTAAGTATGACAAAAGCATTCCTTTTTGGTTATTGATTCTCTGTTGGATGACTCATTAAGATCGCAGAGTCGATCCTAGAGATCTTCGCTTGAAGCTCCAGAAGAGACATCATGGGTCCCAAAGTGGGCGAGAAGCTGGCTCAGGCGTGCGGGATTTACGGGAAAAGCTCTCTGGGACAATGACTCAGCAACCGAAAAATAGTGACCCACCAAAATCTAAAGTGGAGGCTGCTAGACCAAGCATGAAGAGCGTAGCAACTGAAACAGAGACTAGAAAAAGTTCCAATCAAGCTACCAAGAAGAAATCACAGCAGGCAATATGATTCACTTTTCCTCAACTATATTTTTCCATCAGTTGTTTTTACCTTGGAGAAACCATTCTTCTGTGACCCGTGCAAACCTATAAATGGACACATAGCTTGCAATGCCTCTTCCAATTGTATGGAGACCATCGACATACTGTTTCTTAGCTTGTCATCTTTTGGTTCAGGCTGCTGCATCGGTTGATAGCTTTCTGGAATCATTGGGTCTTGAGAAATACTCAACTGCCTTTCAAGTGGAAGAAGTATGTGATATATATTATTAAGTTGGTATGTGTTTCCTATTGATGTACCGTTCACATACTCATGCTTTTATTCTTGTCTGTCTTTCCCAGGTTGATATGGATGCTCTCATGCATATGACAGATGATGACCTCAAGGCTATGCTCATACCGATGGTAAGCTTCATGTTTAACTCTGCCACACGACAGTTACTATCACTCACCTTTGATATCAGCCTGCCCTACATATTATGGAAGAAAGTCACTTTCGTAGTTTTAGTTAATCTGTAACACGAAAAATCTACAGATAAAACTACATTTAAGCTCGTTGTTCAAGATTTTATGCTCTGTTATCATAAGCTGTGTTTATTTGTTTCAGGGTCCGAGGAAGAAGATACTTCTTGCTTTGGGATCTTCTAAACGCTAACAGCTTAGCGTTTGGCTGAAGTCTTTACATTAAGATATTGTCAGAAATGGTTCTGAATTTTCTTTCTTTTTCTCTCTTAGTTTTCTTGATTGTATTTGCTCATTTAAGAGGTTAGAATTTTGGGTTAGACATCTGTAATCTTAAACATGGTGAAACATACACTGTTTGTTTGCAGCACTTTTGATGTGAGAGGCCTTGAGACAAACACAATGAAGAAAATCGGAAACTTGAAACATAATGCGCGAGTTCCCTTCTCAAATAAACTATTGTTATCATATTTTTGTGCTAAAGCAACCAATAACATAGAAGTTACAGAGAATCTGTAGTATGCTGGAGGGTCCTAACTAAGCCGTCTTCTTTCTGGTTAGCCATGTAAAGTACTTTGCCTTCTCTTGTTTGTATCTTTTCCATTCTCGTAGAGCTGCAAGGACAACATGTCCTGCCACGGGCAAGAAAAACGGCTGTCCAAGAGAGCAAATTCACATCAGATTCAGAGAAACAAGAAGATGCTAATAATAATGGTAACAGTGACACAGACACTGAAACTAACCGAGTACACTGCAAAGCAATGTTCATAAGAGAAGTAGCTGACCGACATGATGGATGGATGGAAGAAAGCATTCTCGGCTAGGGACCTTGCTTCTTTTGATGAACCTTTATGGAACGCAAAACGGCAACTTCATTTTGTATTCATCAACTATAAAGTGTAACGCAGACAATTTTGAAATAAGGTAAAGTGTAACATACTGGCTGAAGAACTGTATCCTCCCAAAGAAGCACTTGATTGAGCCAACTTTGCTGCTTGTAGAGAATACTTTACCTGGTTTGAAGGAAACAAAGTAATGATCAGAACTGAAAGGGTTTCCAGAAATAAGGTTCTAGATGAGAGACATACTTGTTCTCCAATTTCATCTTTGATTATCATCCTGGGGAGTGACTGAACCTGCAAGTGCCAAGCGATGACATTTAGAAAAGACTAAGATGGAAACACCACGATGCAGCAGAGCGTGCTATAACCAGGCACGTGGATTCAATTGCGTACCAATCTTGAGAGAGAACCAAGGGTTGTTGAACAAGAGTGGAGATTAAAACACGTGTGTTTCCGAGACAAGATATCCAATTCCCTGCAAATGACACACCAAGCAAGACAACACTCATTAATATTCATTCATTAGCATCCCTTGCTTTAAATTAAAATCTTATTGGTTGATAAGCACCAGGGTAATGAGAGAAGACTCGAACCTACACAAAGATCACATCAATTTTGGGTTTTATCAAGTCTTACCACTCAGTAAAGCCTCTTTCACTAGGTAAAATTTTGTATGTGCCCAATCCACTGGTATAAATGGCTTCAGACTTGAAGCCAAAAAGTTGTCGGAATTGCCCCAAAAAAACTTCAATTATTTTCTCGAGATTCTGTTTCACAAAGTGCAAATATATTATGATGCTTTAGTGATCTTCCAAGGCTCTCCATATACCCAATACACATACCCAAAATATCAACCAATACATATGTGTGTGTGTGTGTGTTTGTGTAGAATTGGTGTAAATTGTAAAACATATCAAGAATGAAAATCGAACCAGACCTGAGGCAAGATTGTGTTCCTACTTGGGCTTCCAGAGTCCTTATCACAATTATCCGGGTTCCACACAATCACGCTGCCCCACATCTATTGAACAAAATAAGGAGATGACACTGTTTTCACAAAGAAGGCATACCAACAGATTAGGTGAGGTAAAGAAATGTTAATGTGGTCTCACTAACAGGAGATATGAAGCCATTTGTTTTAGATATCTCCCCATTTGGCAACTGCAAGTGAAGAGGGCATTCCATCCCCGATGGAATATATCTGACAATATAAAGAAAGACCACAGAGTTGAGTTATTGCTGTGGAAATATTCCTGCTAATCACAGCATCAAGCAGCATAATCAGCAAGTATGAAGAGAGTTGAATAATATACACCACAAATTGCAATATTTTGGACCGTCCACTGGCTCCAGCAGACGTATCCAAGTGCCATTCGTTTGAGTTCACCTGGCGAAACCATTTTAAATAAAATGTTAAACAATCAGTTATATCCAAATTAGTCAAGGAGATTTCAAGAAAGGGTACATACAAAGAAGGGAAGATCACTGGTCCTAAAGATGTAGCTCTGAAGTTTTTCATCCCAAGATGAAAACGAGGACTTTGGTGTATGATACAAAACCTAAGGACAGATAAAACATAAAACAACAGCTAGAGAGAATAACAAAGATGTCAAAGATTTTGGGTCCGGTGGTGAATGCTACCTGACTTTCAACACTTATATTAGCTATAGGTGATAAGGCCTTAGTCACCGGAACCAACAATTCCTCGTCTATCCTCTGAAAATCCCTGTCAGTGTAGCGCACAAGCAATAAGTCACATGCAACTACTTAGACAAACAAAGAACGGCAAAAGAAACAGGTAAAAACAAGATTTCCTAAAAGACTAAGGTTGAAACCAATGTTATGATGGCAGCACATATTTTCGAGAAAAGCTTCAGGTGTATCCAAAAGTTTGTAAGAAAACATAACACTTGAACCATTACCAATCGTAGACCCAATCACGTGGATTGGAATTTAATAGACTGAAAGAAAGAACAATCCTCCCATCTGATCCCACAGGCATAAACTCCCCATGAATTGAGTCGTCTTCTCTTCCACCATTTACAAAAACCTTAACGAATATCTCAGAAACTCTAGCCACCACGTCTCCATATTTCTCTTCTAACCCACTCCCCACAATCCAAGCATGCCTTCGCTTGCCCACCACAGCTTTTACCTCATCCCCGCCATTGGCATTCTCTTTATTAACCACAACCACACTGTACATTTTCCCACTGTGGCCAGAACAGCCACTGAACATATCATTCAGTGACTCATCCACTATATCGTCCAATTCAACACCAAAGAGACTTCTTGTGATCACTCCGCAACGATAAGAGCACGTAGAAGGATTGGTCGCAAGAGATTCAGCGCATTGGTCATCTGGGTTTTGAATGGTGACTGAGAGGGAAATATTGCAAGAACCGCATTGTGAACTTCGATGGGCCAACTGATTTATACCATCTTGAATCTGAGACCGCAAAAAATCCGGATCCGTCGATCGGAAGCCGACGAAGAGAGCGTGGAAATTACAGGGGAAAAGTATAGGCGTCGACTGAATTTGATCCGAAAGCGAGTCGATATCCTGGAAAGGTAACGGAGAGCGATATATTTCCACCGACTTCCATAGAAATGGCAGACCTAAAACCTCCGATACCGGAATCAGATAAAGCATAGGAAGAAAACTCTAAACGTCCGAAATCAAGGGATGAAGAAAACCAACAATATACCTAAAAGGAATGAAAAGAGCACAGAGGTAGTGATGAAGAGACGCTTCAAGCCAGGTTTTGAAGAACGCATGGTCTTCGGATCAAACCCCGGCATTATTTCCGAAGTGTTTGTCGTCGGATTCAGACGATCGGAGGTTTCTTCCATCGGTTTTCCGAGAGTTGAAGATGCCACACACTTTCTGTGCTCTTGGCATCGATTTTGTCAGTTCGTACGATGAGACATATTCTTATATATTTATTGTGCCCAAACGTTCAACGGCCGTCTTAGCTCAGTGGTAGAGCGCGTGGCTTTTAACCACGTGGCCGTGGGTTCGATCCCCACAGACGGCGTCCTAAATCTGCTTTTTTAGCTTTTAACCACGTGGCCGTGGGTTTGATCCCACAGACGGCGTCCGAAATCTGCTTTTTAGCTTTGGTTCAGATGAACAAGGCTTCTTGGATCCTTGCTTCTCAGTTTTATTGTTCAGATGGCTTTTTGCTACGATGTAATTGACTTTTATAGATGGATTCACCATTTTAAAGACAACATCAATGGGTAATGAACCAAGAACAACTCATTACCTTTCCCAAAAAAAAAAGAGTGAGCTTTCTGAAACCAAACAGAACATGTTACTTGAATTCCTCCAATGGCATTTTAGTACTGGCCATAGTTTACAAACCAATCTTCTATCAGTTCAGGTTTTTTTGGTTCCAGTCAAAATCTGGCTTTGAAGATTCTGATTATCTTCAAGCAACCTGTCATACTCCAACAATAGCTCTGAAGACTGCTTTTGAAGATCTGTAACATGGGCTTCAGCTGTCTCGAGCTTCGTCTCTTTCTCTTTGGCTTCCTTCTCTACTTTCTTCAGATTCTCTGAAACATATGATAGTTTCTCTTTCAGCTGCTTAATTTCCTTACATGTCTTCTCTTCTTTCTCCTTCCGTTCGGTTATCTCCTTAGTCAGTTGATCGAGTTCGCCTTTCGATGACCCCGCGTTACTTCTTAAAGTGATTAGCTTTCCAAGGTAATGATGTATCCGGTCAATAACGAAGCCGAGAAAAAGCACAACACCTGCAAAACCATGAGAACATAATCATAATGAGTTTCTCTGATACTTCAAATCTAGACGAAGATTCTACATTTGATGGACACTAGCACAGACAGTACCAAGTACAACTATGAAATCACTCGAATGGAAACAATCATAGAGATCCTCCTCGCCTAGGTAATAAATCAGTTAAATCAGTTACATGCTTATGGATCTACAAAAGATTCCTTCAGCTTGTTCTTAGTAAACTTTTGTTTATTTTTATTGAAATCATTCTCTAGCTATCACTCACTAGATGTTGAACAGCCTTATCCAAACAAAATTAGAAGCCGAGATAAAAGGCTTCAACTTTCTTTCAGAAACCATTGCTAAGAGCAAGAGCTGAAGTGGGAATACAATTCATCCCAAATCTCTTTCAAGAACATAGATCCACGATCAACAGTCAAAACCGAGATTCATTCAGAGAAAGGAAACAACAAGAAAATTCTGACCCAGTAGAGAAGCTTCAAGCAAGTGTGTTCTCCAGAGGACTTGATCCATAGGAGACATAGTCCCAAGTTTCGCAGCTTTGTTCTGGATCTTGACGATATTCATGAGATTCGACAAAAGAATTACGGACATGGTTCCAGCGATGGTTTTCACAGTAGCAGGACCTTTCCCTATCTTAAGCTGATCCAAGCTCTTCATTACAAGCTCTCTTAAAGGACCAATCTTCACAAGTAGTAAGAACGCAATCCCACCTTCTACAAACAGAACCATGAACAGTAGCTGTATCATGTCTGATTCCGCCTTCCCAGTTCCCACCAAAAAGTAAAGTTCGTGCCTTTATATCAAAATTTACGCCCAAATGTAAATTAAAAAAAAAAGACCCTAAATTTTCGTCGACAATCTTTCCGGCTGTATACAAGAACCCAGAACGGCAAACGCTAAAAAGAAACTAAATCGGGGGCTCTCTAAAATGCATTTACGTTTCCACGAATTCAGCAGCTAAAACATTGGTACCACCAATAATTAAGAAATCATACAACTCTAGAAACTGTAGAAGACGAGCGATTTCACTGAAAATAAGAAACACGGCTGAGGCAAGGATCTGAAAGAGGTCAGAAGCGAGTTTATTGAGTACGAAGTGTTGTTTGTCAAACAGTAGTGAACTAAACTCAAAAGTGCTGTGAGTATGTGACCAGTCAAAAAGTGGAATCAACAGGTTGAGTAGAAACGACGAGTAATCATACAAACTGCGTGACCACCCTTAGAAAAAATATATTAATAACAAAATCTAATACAGTTCAGACAATATCATTCTTGTAATAATTCTTCAAAACATCAAGGTGGAAAGAGTTTTGGTAGAGAATAGGCTACGGTTCTAATTAATGATTTTGTATATTCCCACAATGGTTAAGTAACAGTAATCGAGGTTTAGTTCTATGTACCAATTACTAAAGTCAAAGACTCAAAACATACTGTATTAAATTTGGCCTTTAGACATGATACATAGACGGTCATTTAAGTCGTCTCCCCCTTAAAAGTCAATTTTCTTTCTCATACAACCACGATTGAATTTATATATGTCATGTGGTAATTAATTAGATATTAATGTAACGAAATAAAATAGTAGTTTAATCACAGTTGTTACCATGTTGACATTCACCAGCTAACCCAAAAACGCCAATATTAATTAATACAATATATTGAGAAATTTATACGGCAAATGATTAGTTTAGCTGCCATTACAAAATAATTGACGAGTTGCACAATTTGCCTTATTTCCCACCCATCATATTACTGTACTTTGCTTTCTCTGTGTCTGAATGAATATTCAGAAATAATGCTTTAAAATGATAAAATACTACTAAATATTGACAAAGTATTAAACTACAAAACATGATTTGAGGTACTTGTAAGTGCCTGCATATATACGGTAAGTGTTTATGTCCACAACAAGTGAAAGCGAATGACCTGGAAAAACAGAAAATGTGAAGCGCGTGGCTCTGAGACGCGGTTAAGCCACGTTAACCTTTTGAAGGAGTCGTTGGAGACCTTGAGAGAAGAAACGTAGACATTCAAACTTTACAGATTTACAAGAAAACGACGACGAAATCGTCAACGCCTTTATATATATATAGAGAGAAATTTACATTTAATGCGTCTCTTATCTCTCTCTCTTTCTCTCTGTTTCAGACTTTATCATTGAAGACTTTCTTCATTTCTCGTTGTAGATTCGAGAAAATATGGCTGTAAGTTGGAAAAGTCTTCGAATTATATTTTCTTACCCTCTTCTTTGCTCTCTTCTCGAATCTTTTTTTATCAAAACATGTCTGTGAACGAAGTCATGAGAGGTTAATCGGAAAATTTGAGCTTATCGATCTGAGTTTGTCTCTTATTTTTGACTCGTGAATATATAAACAATTTGACTATTCATATGAGATCTAAATTTTGGTTTCAAATCAGTTGACTTTCTTATATATATGCTTCCTCTGAATTTAATCTGTTCTAGTGTGTAATGGGAAGCTAGAGCTAGCTCTTCTAAACATACATATCGATTTCTTGTGCCACAAGTTTGATCTTTGAAATGATCTAAGCTCCGAACCCTTTTGAGTCTGACTAATTTCTTACGCTTGATGATTGAACGATATTGATTGTAGAACCGTCCACACGTTCCAAAGTTTGGTGACTGGAGCAACCAAGACCAACCATTCACGGTTGTATTCGACAACGCGAGGACGAACAAACGACAAGACTTATATGAGTCTTTAGAGAAACGAGAGACCAAAACTCCAGCACAGGCTCCTCCTCCTCCTCAGCCTACTCGTAGAACTCAAAAACCGGAACCACCAAAACCAATTAAGGAGGACTTGCCGAGAGCACCTCCACCAAAACCGGTTAAGGAGGACTTGCCGAGAGCACCTCCACCAAAACCGGTTAAAGAAGACTTGCCGAGAGCACCTCTACCAACCGATAAAAACAACAAAGTCAGAGCTCCTCCGGCAGATCAACTCTACGGAGGCGGAGGCGTAGGTGGACTATACGGAGGTTATGGAGGTGGAGGCGGATCAGTCGGAAATCAGCGGCAGCCACCACCTCCTCGTCCCCCGCAGCAAAAAAGAGGCGGCAACAACGGAAGGGTATGAACCAGTACCCCACACACACACATTATAGATAAACTTAGATCGTTTGTTGTTATATTATAATAAATTGATTTGTGAACATTGTGATCATCACAGGGAGGGACGACGATTCCACCATTCCCAGGATCAGTGGGTTCAAGTGAGAACATGAGTTACACACACATTTTCGATCAAGTCAAAGAAGAGAGGAACCGAGAAGGTGGCAGAGCCTACGGCGGAACTGCCGGAAACACTCCTTCCCGTCCCATCAACAGTCAACGTGATTCTCCCACCTATTCCTCCTCCAAGGTACTAAATATTGAATTACTACATCATTATAATATTTAGGCATTAATTATTAATATGAATATATATGATGTGCAGGTCTGCTGTTTTCCTTGGGGCCAAAAGGGAGCTAAATATTGAACGCATTGTACATATTTTTGTGAACTCACCAACGTTTCTCTCATTTTATTTGCTTGGACCCATCTTTTTTCTTTTATTATTCTTTAAAAAAAGGAGTGAACATTTTGGTGACAACGTTGCAGTCAGTGTTTTGTGACTCTATGTAATTTATTTGTTTATTTCAGTTACCCAAAAAAATTCGAGTTTAACCAAAGATTATAAATAGATGTTATCAATCTCAATTATATAGAAAAGAACTTAACGTAAACACGTAGATAGTAAAGCCCACGGGCCTTGTTCATTGCGAGGTCTAGTAACTAGTTTGAGTCTTGGTAAGAGTGTTACCAAAGTACCAAGGAATAAATAAGGGGAGAAATGAAGAGTCTTTTGTCAAAACGACGACTGTACGGTGGTATGTAATTAAGTTTTGGAAAGTACAATTTAGGATTTAATCGAGGGATCGATAGTGGACGCAATTACACACACACAAAAAAGTGTAACGGAGTCAAATCTTATATCGCGCTAGTGTGAGAGTAATCCTTTGCAGACCCTTCGTTTCTCTCATTCCACTCTGCAATCTTAATCGTCAACATCTTTTCCGTTTCAAAGGTACGAACTTTTAATCTCTGTTCTAATTATTACAAACAATTTCATTCTTCTCTTTATCTGTCGATTGATTACTCTTTTTCTTATTCTTCTGTTTGTTGTTGTTTTGGTTATATATTCGTGGGCTTCCACGTCCACCTCCCTGGTAGAATTTCTACGGTGAAGGAAATTTTACCGTCTACAGGAATATGCTCAAAGTTTGATTTTTTTTATTTCCGAGTACCCTTACGCTAATTTTGACTAAAAATTTTGAATTGTTTAACTGGGTTAATCTGACTCATAGGGAAGTCTTATGAAATGTAACAATATCTTTGAATTTTTGTTTTTGTTGAAGACAGTATGCAGTAGTGACTCTGTGACTGAATCTTGAGGCATGAGTTCTCGGGTGGTTAGGACAAACATGAGAGTTCGAAGGAGGGATCAACAAGTAACGGATGTGAATGGGGCACAAAGCGAAAACCAGGGAGATCAACAAGGGACTGGACAAGCTCCAATGGTGCCTCAGGTTTTGTCTGGTCCTCCTATGATTGATATAGAAGCTATAGAAGATGATGATGATGTTGTTGAATCAACTGCATCTGCTTTTGCTCAGGTCTGCTCTCTTCAATTCCTTTGTTTTTCACTTTTCCAAGTCATGGTGTTTATGTAGAAGTTTATTGATATTGTTTCATTCTTATGCAAGGCTAAAAACAGATCAAGAGGTGCTCGCAGAGGACCATTAGTAGTTGATGTAGAGTCAGGTGAATTAACATCCTTTTCTTCTTTTTTTGCATAGCTATTAGAATATGTGTGGTACGTTTTTGATGGTTCTTTGCTCAGTTTCGTTAGTGTGATGGTATGAGTACAGGTAGTACTACTACATTAGGCAAAAACCGCACAAGGCTTCGTTCTGATCATGATAATGGTGACTCTTTTAAACTTCACAAGTCGGTGAGAGACTTGTTGATTCTAATATCTTAATTTTAGATTTGATGTTTGGATTTAGGCTTACCAAGTTCCATTTTCTCGTTCAGAGAAAGTCCAAGGCTGTGGAACCTCCTGTAGATGAACCAAAGTTTAATTGTCCAATCTGTTTGTGTCCATTTACTGAGGAGGTGTCAACAAAGTGTGGTCATATTTTCTGCAAAGAATGCATAAAGAATGCGATATTACGGCAAGCTAAATGCCCTACATGTAGGAAAAATGTCACTGCTAAGTCACTAATCCGGGTATTTCTTCCAACCGCCATATGAAAGATACAGAAACATCTCCAGTAACCTTGTAAGTCTAGCTAATGAAATTTGTTTGTTTCTTGAATTCAAGAAATTACTTGTTAATAAAAGCAGAATTGTTCGTTGATCCGTTTTTTTTCCTTTTCCCTCTCTTGCAGGGTTAATGGCCTATCAACTCTATGCGCCAACAATGAAGAAAATTTCATCAGTTGTGTTTGTTATCTTAATATCTTTCTGTTTTGATAGAGAAACATCTAGGAATCATGGAAGACCTATTTTTCAAATAGATAGCATTCATTGTTGTCTTACATTATCTGAGTTATTTCTTCTTGTTTAGTGATTGTTGAGATATTTTGGGGAAGATAATATTGAATCGTGAGAAAGCATTATTCATTATGAACCTCTGGTATGCACAGTTACCTTCACCTGAAGGCTGTGGATGACATGTACATTGCTCTAGAGCATCAATGTGATAACTTTGCTCTTATGATAGATCATTCCCATGAAATTATTGACTTTGCAGTTCGAAGAATACACCTTAAAATCATGGCCATATTTGTTATTAGCTTCAGTATTCATATGATAATTGTTTGCAAAGTGATCGTTAGATGATTCCTTGGTAGCCTTAAGGAAACAACTAGCCCTGCATGGTCTGATAGCCAAAATGAAAGTATTTTCAAAATTCCCAGATACTCAATATCACAGATTGCTTATCGGGCTTAATCCCAAGCGACTCATGACTATAATGTGTTTCCTATTTGTTGTAATTCTCTTCCAATATGTCTGCACAAGAGTTGAAATAAGATTAGTTATGCTAGAATAAAAGACATCTAAATTTAAACAAAGATGTCTCTCTTTCTATGAAGGTTTGTGGCTCTCTCTCCGTTCTGTATTTGTTTCAGAACGCCCATCTTGGGGAAGAACTAACAGCTCTAGGTCTAGGTACCGGTTTTAAAATCGGTTTTTCTGAACTATTATTCCTTTTCTTCATGATGGATGAGACCGTTGGGCTGTAATAGTCATTACTCCTCTGTGACATTGCTCCTTGTGAATGCATCTTCTTTCCATGGACGAAGCTTCTTTGTTTCTCCAGCATTGCTCTTCTACCATTCGAACTCTTCTGAGGAGTTCCCCATCTGCTAGAGCTTACACAGCTTTGGCTTCTTCCAACTCTCTCATTATGAAACTCACTTTTTTTTGGAGGAGTTGGGTAGTTTCGGCTTTCTGCTGTTTCTGCAGAATACATCGTCTCCTCCTCGCTGCTGTATCCATGATGGTTATATAAATAGTGAGGTTCTGCTGGTGGTGAGCTTGAGATGACCTCACTGAGAGCACCGTTTACTGAACCTGTTGAAGCAATCTGCGCATCTGATCCCTCAGAGACAATCTCCGCTTCCTCCACCACGTTGTTACCCTGTACAGAGTTAAGCTCAGGAAGGAAGATTGTCGCCATAGTTATTCGTGGAGGAAAGTTGATATCCAAAAGCTGTACTTGACCTGTTTCATTTCTTATTGGACCAGAAGTCAACTTTGGCGATTCATATATCTCAGGGGTTGGGATACCCTGCGCATGAGTAGTAGTTCCACCACCTTGTGGATTGGTCTTTGAGGTTTCTTCTTCTTTTTCTTCTTCATCATTGGCGAATGAAGAGTTTGGATGAGTTTGACCTCTAGTGTTAGATGAAGATGGTGTTCCAACATCAGCAGAGTCGTTTGACTTAAAAACACGGCGCATGGTGAATGAAGTACAAGAACGCTCACTCTTCTGACCAGAAGACATTAACCGAATGAGAGGTAACTTCGGTTTTGTCGAATGTTCATCTAAACTACCTTCCCAATGTTGATTCAACCAGTCACAGATCACTGGTATGGGTATACCAAACTGCATCATCAGTGTCTTGTTATCTTTCTTCAATGACGAAGTGGAAGATGAGGAGGTAGAGGCTGGTGATGTCGCTAGTTTCCTTGGATCGCAGATCATGAATGCGAGATTCCCTTGAACATCAAATCCAGCAGATCCAGGACTCCAGATCATTTCATTGGTTGAAAGTTTAATCAGATTGTCCGTAGCTACCACTAACTTTCCCTCGCCGATCTTCAGTTCGTTCTGAGCGGCATAGCCTAAGAGATACACCACACTTCCTAAATCCAAGTTTGGTTTGGAACATGTCTTCAGGTAATGTGGCTGTTGAGTTTGGCTCTGGGTATTTGAGTCTCCATCAACAAGGTCTAAACCAACAATGGTGAGATCAATAACCGAACTTGTAATGAAAAACCTGCAGAAAACGGCACCAAATAAGATAGCATTCATTTCCGATAGCAGAATAACAGAGAAAATCATTGAAGAAACAATCTAGGAATCGGATTGGTCTCAAGCTTGTTCATTTTATGTTTGATGCAATCAAGGAATTGCCTTTTTTTTGGGGTAATTTCTGAACGTATGAGTTCTTATGTTTCATGGAAATGCTGATACCAATAGTTACAAGATTAAATATCCATATTTGCTTTTAAAATTCATAAAATTTAAGGTTGCCAAATTTAGCTATAAAGATCCAGAATCATTACTCAAATAAACATAAGTACAGTATAAAGCTCTTTACTTTAGGTTCTTTTGGTCTGACTAAAACTTACGGATTGATTTTTTTATATGTGAAGAGCCAATTTATCTATATGGCATTAAATCAAAATTTTCCCGGATCGTGCAACCGACAATACATGAAAATTAAGAATCAAATCAAACTGAATCAAAGATCAAGAGTGTAGAGAGAGTGGTCGGACCTGTGAGGAAAGAGAGCAGCGGCGACACCGTTCTGAAGGCGGACTTCGGCGGTTTCGGAGGCGGAGATGGAAGGGAGATTGAGGTGAGTGGTTAGAAGAAGATTCCGGTGAATGAGGAATCCAGATCCGGAAGTAACCCCATTTGGTCCGGAGACGGAGATTCGTGCCATCGCAGGAGCTTTGCCGGAGAAAATGGAAGCTTTCATCTTTTCGCTTTTGCCTACTCCTTTGCAAAAGCACCATGAGTCAAATATCACTCCCATTCTCTCTCCTTCTCTCTCTCTCCCCTTCTTGATTCTGCCTCAGATGGGTCTGTCCAAATTCCCTTCTTTGTTTTGTTAATCTGAGTCTTGCAGAGTGTTGGATCTGAAAAGATTGGAATTTTGGCAAGAAGTAATAATTGGTGGTGAGTTAATAGTAATGGGATTACGGAGAGACAACACATGTATATGTCTGTGTCTGTTTGTGCTGCGAAATCATCAACATTCTCCGGATTTGGTCTCCATGAAGACCGAAGAACGGAGAGAACTCAAGAAAAAGCTAGTGAGAGAGAAAACCAGACAGGGGAATCGTGAAGTGAGTAAAATAGATGTGTCTCTTTAAGCTCGACTTCTTCTTCTTTTACTTTTTTTCTGTCACTAATTCAAAAAACTATTTATTGTAAATTAAAAATTGGAAAAAATGGTTTTTTGTTAAAGTGTGCCAAGTAAACAAAGGAAAAGTCTAGAGTGACAGATAGATATGGAAGGATCTTGTTCCATGTGATGGAACATGGAGGGAAATTATGATTAGCCAATTTTGCTAAATATAATTTCGTTCTGGCTTCATTCTGTTTGAATTTATGTTGAACAAAGGAAAGGGTTTTGTAAGATTGGTTTAATTATTGTTGCAAGTCAATTTGTTATTAGCAGAAGTTTCTTAAGGATTTGATCAAACCAAAATAGAAATGCATCTCTCAATCAATGTAGATTAACTATCTGAAGACTAGTCAGCAATAACTCTTAAGAGTGAAGAAAGTGCACCAAGTCGTGGGATTCACAACTTATAATCTCTGTATTTTCTTTTACCTCTTAAGTACATCTCTAAAAAGCTTACTAAAACTACGAAAAATATTATGTATGATGAAAAAGGGGATCCTTCCCATTGACCATCTAAGACTCCAAGTTATATGCTAAGAAATGCAGAATGTGTCAATCCGATTTAAAATCTATTCCGTTGGCGCTTAGGATCTCTTTTGCTCTGCAATATCCTGCAAGCTAAGCAACAGCACCAAAAGAACATTAAAACAGCGACAAGGGAGCACAAGAACTTAAGAAATTTGAGTTAACAAAGAAAGAAACGACCAAAACAAAGTACACATTGCTGCAAGAAAACTGCTTCAGAACAAGTAAGGAACTCCATTAGCCCAATTCCAACCATAAAGAGACCATAGCGTCACATCTCATTGGATCAACTAATAAAAACGTCAGGAATCCAAACACCCTTGTGGCGCAAAGTTTCCCAATCACCACAGAACGAAAGAGATGCACAACTTGAATCGTAAGAAGATAAGAGAAGGCATGACTACTCAAAGTCTCAATGTTCCTCAGAATGACAACATTCAATCTTCAGGAACTCAAAGCCATTGAACAAAGTTTCCCAAAACATAAAAAGGCTAAATGATTGAAAACCTGAATCCTAAAATTCTTTAGCTGCCCCAAAACCGAGATTTTCTGGCTAAGCAAAAAAAAAAAAAAAAAAAAAAAAAAA
>WJSH01004113.1:128329-175167 GCA_009757365.2 Lepidium campestre
CAGCCATACTTGTTCATCATCATCAGCCTCATGCAATTCCTCCCTTTTCGGTACATTAAGTATCTGATCCAAATACTTTAAGTCTGTATGAGGCCGCTTTTTTGTAGATGCTTCACTGTTTTCTTTCACTTTCACTGAAGAAACTGGTGGATGACTTTTGGGTTCTTGAGGATACATGAAACCGTTAACTCTATACTCTTTAACCTCCGGCTTACACACTGTCCCTTGCAACTCAGAAACAGGCTTTGGATTAATTTGGCATGCTCCCAACTCTCTTCCATTTTCCACGGATGGTATAGAAAGAGCAACTGGCTTATGTATCTTGTTTGACCTAAATCCATTTTCTGCATAACAAATAAAGAACCCATGCTGAGAGACCAAAGAGTAATAGCAATTAAACAAAAAACTTACATTGCAGGAAAACAAAGAAACAAAATCAATAACAAAGTGAAAATGAATATACTAACGTCTAAAGATATCAAATGAGTTATCAAGAGTAAAGTAAAGAAACATCAATTAAAAACATAAGATACAACACGCACCTTTATATAAATATATTATCTGTTTTATTAAGAAAAGAGTTGGATCAGGAAAGGACTCACCACACAACAATCCATTTGTCACAAGATCC
The DNA here is from genome assembly GCA_009757365.2 of Lepidium campestre. Lineage (NCBI taxonomy): Eukaryota > Viridiplantae > Streptophyta > Magnoliopsida > Brassicales > Brassicaceae > Lepidium > Lepidium campestre. The sequence goes on from WJSH01004113.1 coordinate 128,961, forward strand.
TTTCGTTTGCCAAGAATTCCCTCAGCGGTAAGGTTCTTCACCCCCGCCTTTGCAAGGTCCTGCACTCTAAAATTCCTACTATCCAAAGAGTCGTGTTCTCTCTCTTTTAATCTGGGCCCTCCCTCAGCAAACTTTGGTATCTCATGAACAGTTTTGTTTATCAAGTCTGTTTTCTCTTCTTTCTTCTCATTACTACTTCTATCGGTTGAGTTCTTTAGTTCACTTTTCCTAATCCCTTCGTTATCCAATGGCTTCTCACTCTTTGTCACACTTGCCCTACGGTGATTCTTCTCTTGTATTTCTTTTTTCTTTGCTATATCTTTTTTCTCCACTGGTTTAACCATAACCTCAGGTCCTTTCTGATCCAAGAAAGATGATACTTGAGGAACCGCATTTTCAGACGTTTTTGCCATAGCAAAGTTTCTCTGGGTATTGATTCTCTTCTCTTCAACTTTGGTATGGTTGGTTTGAGGAACTTGGCAGCAAATGTTGTTTTGTGTAACTCCACAAGGGAAATCAAAATTTCTTGGAGTTTGACTTTCACTTGCTGTAGCTTCTTCTTCATCTCTGATCCTTCTTGCCAGGTCCTGTATAAACTTAGACTCTCCATTACCATTACTCTGCAAGGTATTTGTCACAATTTCTTCTTTGTCCCCGGTGTTGGGTACAACACCAGCAGCTTTTGTACCCTCCGAAGTTCTGGTCTTTTCTTTATCCCGATCTTTGTCTTTCCTATCTCTATGTTTTTCTTTTTTCTCCTTCCGTTCCTTATGTTTGTCTCTGCTTGTTTCTTTATCCTTTTTCTTTTTGGCTTCTTTCTTTTCTTTATCCTTTTTCTCCTTCTTGTGCTTCTTCTCCTTGTGCTTTTCCTGCGGTATATATCCCACGAGAAAAAGACCGCACAAATGAAAGTGATGATTAGAAAAATGACATACAAAGAATTAGTTACCTTTACTTATCATTTCTTGGGTCAACTTAAGTAAGTTTTGAGAGAAGAAACCAGGTGAATCATTATTTAGCTCCACAAACTAATTCTTAAAGTCTTTACTACTCTTCCCAATTATACATCCTGCAGTTTCTCAAGACGCTATACAAACAACTACTCCTCGGAAATTATTCTCATATTGGTGAAAAAAGTATGCTTTTACATTCGTATTCCTGAGAGAGTCCCACTAGTGGTGTTCCTAACTCTACAGTAAACTTCGAGTCAAATAGGCAAAACCATACACCAATAATCAATGGGATATAGTTATTTAACATCCAAAACCACCAGTTATAGGAACACAATTTCACTTCAATATGTCAGCATTTAAGCTTTCTAAGTTAGTCAATGATCGTGCAAGACTTGCCATGTAGTACTAAAAATCAAGGTGGAAGGAAGATTAGGGAAGACCAGAAGCTACTAGTGCAAGGAATGAATAGGCGCTAGTACTACAGCAAATGAGTCAGCACGTGGACGATTCTTTAACTTATTTATGCCAGCTCATAGACAACCGTGATTCTCTCATATGATGTAATTTCTGTCCATCAGCATTGATGATTCTCATTACAGGTATCAATTCCTTTATCTACATAGCTATGTTGCGTGACAATGCCTCAGACTTGACCAATAACAGTAATGCTACATTTATAAGAGAAACTAACTCTGAAACAGTCTCTATGTCCCTTACTCCAACACTTTACTGGCTCCATATTTTCAACAAAACAACACAAGGGAACCCACAAGAGGAACTTATCAGAGTCTAGTCTCATGATACGCTAAGAGCCTAGAGGCAAGACATGTTACCTAAGTACTCGAGTCACTCTCCAACAAAATCAAGCACGATACGAGCATAGAAACACCAGAACGATCATGGTATCAAAGGAGAGTAGATCCTAAGAGTTAACATGTCGAACCTTTATCAAAGTGTCTGCTTCCTCAGTTCTAAACTTCTTCTCATATCCTGGAGGTGGAAATGGGAAGCAACGAGACATCGCACTTATCCGTCAAAACTGTAAAGTGGTAAGCTTTCGACCACTCTTGTTACTTTTTCGCTCCTTTATCCCAGCACTTGACCAGATCAGAATCTATGATCCAGTCCACCATATCAATAGAAAACCACTTAGAAGCTCCAAACTTTCTTTGTGATCTCCCAGACCACTTCAATCCTGACTTCACAGATCCTTGATACACTAGAAAATTAGAAATGTCCACCTTGGAACCTAAGGATTCGTCGGTAACCTGCAATAAGCATCAGAACAATTTATTTCCATTTCGTAACTCAAATTAAAAGTTTGGGTGTTAAAGATATGAGCAGCTCAAAGCACCTTGTCAGCCTATGAACTTGTCGGAAGCCGCCAACAAGTTGGCCTTTTTCCGATCGAATGTGAAGAAACCCAATTTCCCAAATTTCGCGAATCAAGGAATATACTTATTTCAATTCAATCCCACAGACTCTTTCGACAAGTCAAATCAAGGTCTCGATCCTATCAAACCCTAGAAAAAAATTAACGCAACTAAATCACCAACATGCCCAAAGAATTGCTCAGTGCACCAATCGCCCACGCAAGATAGCACTAAAACGTAAATTAGCTCTCAAGCATGGGCAGATCAAATTTCGAAACTTTGGGAGACCAAAACACGAAATTAAACTTTAAAAATTAATGCTTATGGAAAAAATACAAATCAACGGTGTTCTTTAAAAAAACTTCGATTAATTTTTTATATACACCGAAGAAAGTGAGGAGAAATATCTCTCTTTTCTCTTCTCTCTATCTATCAATCTCCATGTGTTGGCATATGGGTGCGTATATACCTTCTCTTTCTGTATATATCTGTAATGTTCTTGTGTCCCTTTTTTGTTTTCTCTTTAATTACGGGTTTTTCTTTTAATACATAGATGGGTTTGTTGATCCTTGAACGAAAAGAAGAATCTCTCTCTCTTTCTCTCTCTCTTTCTCTCTCAAAACCCCAGCCAAGAAAAACAGAAACTTTGGACTGCAGATGGCAAAATGGAATTTATATAGTGACAGACAAAGAAGAAGGGCTTTTTCGGCTTGGGCTAAGCCCAACATCCATTTTGTAGATCAGTTTAACGTACAACTATCTTTACACAGTTAATTGTCTTTAGAGAATTAGCCTGTAATCATATCATTTTGGTGGTAGAAAACCAGAGTAACAATGGGGATCCAAGGTTTCTATTTCTAGGAAAGAAGAAAAAGTTGCTATACAAAACGCTAAAGAGTAATCATTTAGAAGGTGGGTCTTTCTCTGGAGTGCAATAGATCAACTATGTCTATGACTTCACTGCAATCACTAGTTTCAGCTCCTTCCATTAGACACTCAATATAAGGCAATACTGTACTTGTTTCTACAACCCCATTTGAGGTCAGAAGCTCCATTACAAGCTCACGCGCCCACTCGGTCTCTCCTTCCTTCTTCAAACCTTGAATCACTAGGCAGAAGGATTTAAAACTTGGGACGAAACCACTTCTGAGAACAACTTTTATCAGCTCCTGACACTTGATGTGTTGCTTCCTGCTGCAATAAGATTCTATGATGATGTCTATGGCCTTCTCAACAAAAAGGCCGCCCTTGAGCATAGTCTTGATCATATTGTTGGACTCATCTGTTCTTCCTTCTTTGCATAACCGTGTGACCAAGAAAACACATAATCTGCTGGTACACCCACCGAGTTGTTTAACCAGGGATATGAGTTCGCTGGTACATTCAGGATCGGTTTCTCTAAGAGCAATATCTGAAACAGTACTCTCGTTTAAATTATTAATACCCATCTGAGATATGACAAATCCACGTAATAAAGAAGAATAGATACGATCATTTAGTTCATATCCTCTTTCAATCATCACTCTTACGTTTTCAATAGCACAGTCTAGTCTTCCATTATCAACATATCCTTTCACCATTATGGTATACGTAACATGGTTTGGTGAAACTCCTGAATCTTGCATAGCAGAAAGAAGCTTCTCTGCTTCCTCAACTCTTCCAAATTGACAAAGACCATTGATGATGATTGTGTATGAATAGACATTCGGCAAACAACCACTTAACTTCATCAGCTCTAACATCCTGTAAGAACCGCTAATATCACCTGATTGAATCAAGCCGTCAATCAATGTTGTATAAGTCACCACAGAAGGAAGTAAACCAAGCTTATTTATTTTCCCAAGCATTGCTAAAGCTTCCTTTTTACAAGCTTTACTGAGTACATCAAGAAGCACATTCAGGGAGTGAGGGGTTTTTAATATTCTCATACTAACTAATGTCTCCAGTATTAACATTGCGTCCCGGGTTTTTCCGGCTTTACAGAAGCCATCGATAAGAATAGTACCTGTTACCTCATCTAGGTTTATTCCTTTTCTCAGCATCAAACCTAAGAATGTGCTAGCTACATCTGCCTTCCCTTCTTTGCAGAAAGCATTAATTATAGCGGTAAATGTGAGACAATCAGGCTCAAGGTCAAACGACTTCATCATGCTAAGTAGCTTGTAAGCCACATTCATATGGCCTTCTCTACAAAGCCCATCAATCAGAACGTTATAGCTCACAATGTCAGGTGACAGGCCATCGTCAAGCATTCTCTTCAAAAGGTGCACGGCCTTGTAAGGTTTCCCGACTTTACACAACCCTTCCATAAGCTCGTTGAAAGTTCTTATATTCGGTTTGCAAGCCCTCTTCTCCATTAGAGTAAGAAGTTCAAACGCAGGAACAACCCGCCCATCTTTGCAGTAGCCATTTATCAACGCATTGTAAGTTATTACACTAGGAAATATCCCGTCTTTAACCATCTTTCGACAAACCCCATTAGCCTCTTCAATCTTTCCGTATCTACACAACCCATCAATCAACACGGTGTAAGTGTGAACGTTTGGTTTGCAGCCTCTAGCAATCATCTCATCAAGCAAGTTAAAAGCTTTATCAATCAAACCTCTATCGCACAAGGCTTTAATAAGCACTGTATATGTACGTGTGCTTGGTTGGCAGCCTTTCTCACGCATTTGATATTTTAAGCCGAAGGCTTCTTCAAGTCTTCCTACTTCGCATAACCCGTGAATCAAAATGGAATAACTGACAGAGTTTGGGGCACAAGTTTCCTCTCTAGACATTAAATCAAACACCTTGCGTGCATCTCTAAGTTTCAATTCGCGGCAAAACCCCAGCAACAAAGAAGAGCATATGTGGGAATCTAACACAAACCCAATTTTAAGGATCTTACACGTAAACATCATAGCGGCTTCCGTGAGTCCATCCTTGCACAAAGCATTAACAATGGTTCTGTAATCAATCATTCCAACAACAAATCCGTCAGCTTCCATTCGTTTGTAAGTCACGTAAGCCAAAAACCCTAAATCAACTTTAGCCAAGGACATCAAAAGAGAGCTGTAACAAGGGTAATTTAACCGGAACCCAGCAACCTCTCTCAGCTCATCAAAACAACCCATTAGCTTCAAAATGTCTGTCTCGCATTTGCTACATTCCCTGATCAACGCAACAATAACATCATGCGCAACTCGATACAAACCGAAAGAAACAATCAGTTTCAAAAGCTGAGCTTTCTGAGCTGGGTCGAAACAATACGAGGAATGCTTGCAGACCCACATGAAAAAACGAACGCAAATGTTGCTGTCGCTGCGTTGAAGCGAAATTACCTGTGAAGCAACATATGGGCTCATGTGAGAGACTAAGGATTTAAAGGATGTGTTCTTCTCCCAATTGGGACTTTTTAGCAAAGATGCAACATCATGAGCCGCTACTTCATCCGAAGAAAACTGAGAAGGTCGAGAAGAGACGGAGAAGAACGCATTAGAAGAAGGAAAAACATGACGCCCCAAAGCTAAGATCTTTCGAGGACTTCTGATATATATCAGCATGTACAAAATGGGGAAGCAGGAGATAAACTTCAAAAATATTTACTTTTATCAACTACAGAGTTTTGGGGATTTATTCTGCGAAATGCAGGTACTGGTCCGGTTATGAGCTAATTCAACTTGGACTGCACCGAACCAATGCATCGCCTCACAATTTTGAACTTTCAGTCAAACTAGAAGAAAGTTAAGTACCTTGGTTTGAATTTTTGAAAAAAAAAAAAGTAAACTTTGTAAAATAGAACCTTCGGTAGTAATTTCTGTTGGCAAATACAGAAGACAAAATGTCGTGTTGAAGAAAAAGTTACACTATTGAGACTGAGCCAAAACAGTTATAGTCCGAAACACGGCAAAAATAAACTTGGCCTGAGCAATTTCAGACACAAATATGTTCTCTTTCTCATTCACTCCTTGAGCAACTATTTTGTGCAATGTACATATATTCTCCAATTGTCAATGCTGACCCAGTGAGGGTAGTGTAGTCCCACTAATTGAGCCGAAAACTAACTTTTTTCTTGCTACATCACCAAATCATCAGCAGAGTAATAGTCGGCAATAAGACGGTACATGTAAGATGGATTGTGTCCTCCCCTGTAACCAAAAAGGTACCAGCATCATCAATTTCTTATCCAAACAGGTAACTAGTGGAAGCTAAGGAAATATGTACGAGACTTACGTGTCTGTTATAAAGAGACTAACAAGGTTTGGTGGTACATAATCGAATGTTGGATTGACAACTTGAAGAAGTGGAGACCCAGAACCCGCTCCAAAATCCAGACAATCAGAGAATTCGCCAAAATCCAACAGTTCAGAAGGTGATCTCAGCTCGTTTAGTAATACCTCCGGATTGTGAGGATAGAGTGGACACAACTGATTGATATATTAAAAACCCTAAGTCACCTTTTGAGAGCAATCAATAGTTTTGAGCAAATACACATAATTTGAAACCCACCTTGTGACTACCAGCTAGAACCACAAATGGGACTGCGTGCTTTTGTGCTGCAAGAGCAGCCATGTTGACACCAACAGGTCCTATAACCCCACCATTCGCCATCACTGCATGAGCTCCAATTATAACCTGAGTATTATCACAACATTTGTAATCTAATGAGAAGCCAAGGACAAGAAAACATAAAGTTGGGCAGGATTGATTATGTACCATATTCACTCGAGATATCATAGCAAACACTGCAGAGTCAGTGATCACAGTGGTCTGCAAACCTCTAGCTACCAATTCTTTTGCTAATTGATGACCCTGATACCTAATATATTAGAAAAAAAATGGACGAAAAAGACATTAAATATGATAGCGCTGAGTTAGATGCATCTCAGAGAGTTGAAAATATTGTGCAAAGCAGAAAACATTAATACAACAGTAAGGATGAAACATATATTAATAACCAAACCTTGGAGCACCTTCGGCGACAAATACACGAAAAGATCTTTTTTTCTCCTTTGCAGCACATAGAAACTCAAATACTGTTCTTGAGCTACCCAGGGTCAGAATTACCTCACTGACAAAGAAAATAAAAAATTTAGGCGTTACAAAAGTTGCCATTACGGGTCACACCGATAAAAGACCATTTTGGTACTCCATGTAAGAGAAATATAATGGTATAGAGACGAAAATACTTTTGATGTATGTGCTCTACAGCTTGCTCAGCAATTTGCTCATGACAACCAGCAATCTCGTGGATAAGCTGATTGACTCCTTCTATAACATCATGCTTCAGCTTCCGAGTCAGAGAACTTTTATCGGCAGCTAAAAGAAGTATACCATTAACATCAACAAAAATATATCATATTTCTTCTACTAAATATAATTTTGACCAAGAATTTATTAACCATAATTCCAATAAAAGCGATATGGATACCCAAAAACAGACCAATAATAGCAGACATTGATTCCCTTTATTTATCTCAATAACTCAGCAATACAACGGAGGTTCACAGAGAATTCTAGCAACAAAACTACAGGATACAGTAAACTAGGGTACATTTCAGAGTTTCCTAAACTCTTCCAAGGCTAAAAGGTCCTCAAGCCAAACCAAAATCACTTGAAACCTAAATCTGTTACCAGCACTGCCTATTTATACTCCTCGTCTATAAAAAATTCCGAAAGGGACCCTATGAATCTACTTGTAAAAGAGAATGAAAATAAACTTTTCAATTCCTGCATCACAAATCCCTTTAGGGCTAATCAAAGACTACTAAAAATGGCAGCATAAAAGTCTATTGAAAGAATATGATTAGGAAATGAGGGCCAGAGGCACGGAAAAGGTTAATTTACTTTTGCTTTCGGAATCTGCACCGGATGAAGATGTGTATGGGACAGTTGCAGATTCAGGAGTGCCCTCGAGAAGCGTTTGCAGAGATGGAGGGCGTAACGTACTCCTAGCTGCAGCTGCAACAACAGCTGCAGACATTGCATGATACCCAATTCCTTTGCTATTATCATCTTCATCATCATCACTTGCATCCAACAAGTCCAAACCAGCAATAGCAGCTGTGGTGAGAGAAAGATCCTCCTCCCTTATAATATGCAAAACCCGTCTAACTACATTGCCCACCGCAAGCTCTACAAAAATCATATCCGACCATATTTATTCCTTTGAGGCTTGAGCAGGTTTTAACAGATGATGCAAGCAAGAAGAGAATTTAAGAAGACATACCAACAGGATTTGCAGCGACCAATTGCTCACCAACGGCTTTCACAGCATCAATAAGAGCTGCAGCCTGGTTTGCGTGAGGCACCCGCTGATACGAAATCACTGACCTAAGAAGCTCTACGGTGTATTTGGCCGTAGCCTGTGAGCCTTCAATCTTACTGTATGATAGAATGATCAAATCAGCAACTCTCTTAACAAAAGGGTTTTACCAAATTACAGAATCGAAACCCATAAAAAAAGGTTTACCGCTTTCTGAGCTTATTAACAAATTCCACCACCGTTGATTGGACGTCTGGCATCTTCCTTACCGGAAATCACCGAGAAACTTGATCAAATTCGAAACCAGAGGCGTCAGATATCATAAACCCTAACCACGCGCGATTGGCAGGAGGAGAAAGAAGGGAATGATAGGAAGCTAATAAGTGAAATAAGAGATAGTGAAGCAAATGTGGCTAAGCTTACCGGTGTGTTTGAGACGGTGGCGAACGATAAGGAGATGAAATATTCCGGCGAGAGAGAAACGGAATTGAAAAAGATGACCAGATTTTACATTCGTTTTCCTAACTCAAAGTGAGAATTAGAAGTTTTGGTAGGTCTACGTTTTTGGGCCACAACAAGGTCACATTTGGGCCGAGAAGTATCAAGCCCAGACAATATCCTCTGTTTCTTGTTTTCTCTGTCAAAACCGCTATGTTATATAGATTTGTTTGGTTGGATTTCGCAAAAGGCAACAAATTACATTCTTATTAAGCCGTCATTACATTTAAACTAAGCAAAAGCTACACACTAAAGAATTGCCTGAGAAATTTGGCACAAACATATCTCTACATATACACCACCAGAAGAGAGAGGAGATGATAAAGCATTTTCTAGCTAACCAGAATGGTTCATACGTTTCTATTTCCTTCTTCTTGTTCTTCTGTTTTCCCATTCTCCTTGAGCTTATATGTACCATCTACATACAACTCCGTGTCCCACAGAAACGTCCCAAACGCCACAGCCTCAAGAACCAACCGCTTCAGACTCGAAAACGATGTCACAATGGTCTCATCGCTCTCACCTGTGCCAAAAAGAGCAAAACTTTGCTTCTCTATCAGATTCCTTGCTTCCACTGTCCTCGGATTTGCACATCTTTGCAATGTCTCCGGGTCGAACCCTGCAATGTAATGTCTCAGCTGCTGCTTGTTGGAGATCTGCGCCGTGCCCGTTGTGAAAGAGCATCCAAAGATGGGACTTTTTAGATATCCGCTTCCATGGATACCTGATAAGGAACACTCGAGTTGGTGCCTAAGGGAAGCGGATTTCAAGAAGTAACCATACAAGATGGAAGCAGCGTATACTTTCCCGAGATGCAGTTTCTGTATCTGGGTTGTTGCCCAATTGTCAGTCACACATGAGTTGACACGTAAGCCAATGACTGCGCTTATGTGTTCTTTAATGAGCTCAAGGGCATCGCAGCTGTGGATTGACTCTAACTCCCAGTCTTTCGAAGGCCAAATCTCAAGTCTTCCATTGTAGATGCACCTGGAGAGCTTTGGAACAAAAGGGACTCTTATCTCGGAATATTTGTAGAAGATTAACATGTACATTATGTCTTCGACTGCAGTTTTGCAGTAACGTTCTTTGAGTTCAGCTATCCTTCTGCGAACCATGGTAAAAATCAAGGAATTAGTGTTCGTAAAAGATCTACAAACAGCCAGAAACACGTTATTAAACAGAGCAGTGGATGGCCTGAGCAGCAAGCTATATAAACTTAACAACGAGCTGCAAAAGAAACAGGACAAAAGGTGGAGGGAGATGAATAAACCATACTGAAACTAGCTACAAAGTAAAGCAATTCACTGAAGATAAAAGCCACTCCATTAAGAACTTCATAGTGAAATTAAACCAGATTTATTGAACACTAAAACAAAGCTTGCTTCACAAGGCAGAGCATGAGAAAGCACCAGATATTCATAAAAATAGCCTTCTATAGCTTCAAATCAACCATATCATCACTATGATAATCCTATCAACATAGACATCATCAAACTACACCAACCCGCAAGAATCAAACAACTAATAACCTGAATTTTGCAAGCATATGTGATAAATACAGAAACTGATTAGTAAGAGTGTAGATAAGCGTATGCAACAAATCATTTACACAAGTTCCTGTGTATGTATCTAATTTTAGAAATGTTTACGCATAACGGATTCATGTATAATGAGTTAGTAGAATAAGCAAAGGTTTTAACGGACCTGTGGAGAGAAGCCTCATCAGAACCAGAGCTGAGAGACATACGAGCTAAAGCGGCTTCCCTATCATCAGCGAGTTGCTTGAGCTCATCAGCAGCAGCATAGTGAAAGAGCTGTCGCTTGTTTAGTAACACACTTCTCAGAAACCTACCCTGCGCCGATCGCGGCTCAAGTGGCGCGTTAAGACTACTTCCAGGCTCACACCGACTGGGTCCCGATGCGGCAACCACAACCATAGAACTAAACCGGATCTTCCGGCTGCTCGGGATAACAAAACCACCGCCTCCATCACCGCTCTGTCTCCTCAAACGCGACGGAAGAAACGGGAGCGCCGCTTGATTAGAGAGACAACTATCCATGACTACGATATAGCAAAAAACCTAGAAACTGTAAAACAGCAAACTTAAAGATCTGTGATTGAGAGAAATTTAAGGATTGTGAATGAGAGAAAGAAGGAGAAGATTGATTTGCGGATTAGTGGAAAAAAGAGACGAAAGCTTGGATAAGGTAAAGAGTAGCATCTTTTATTAATTATTCCGTTTCTATTTCGAATTTTCCTTTAAAAAAAATTATAAATATTTTGAAAATTATATGATTCTTTAGTCGGTGTGTGGTTATTGTTTACCTCGAACTTGACAAGTGCAAATATCTCATTGGCTTTTACGTAAATTTTATTTTCATAAAAAATAAAAATCTCATTCTCAAGTTTATCTTATTTTGTGAGCCACTTAGAATATTCAAGAAACCCATATATTCAAACGGAAAGAAAAAAAGAAGAAGTCAAAAGAATCCTAATTTCAAAGGATTAGTAAAAATTCAAATGATGGAAGTTTTAAAAAACATAATTGTTACCGAAATTAGTGATATGATTATCTTATTCATTATAGTTAGGTGGTTGATGTTTATAGTATATAAAAACATAGGTTAGGTTATAGTTTAAAGAAGTACACTGTTGGGGTGTAGATTGACACCTTATCTATAACTCAATCATTGAAGATTTGTCCAAACAAATTTAAGATGACTCATCGTGTTCAGTGCCTCTTCTGAATATAAGTATTGGATTGGACCGATTGGTGTCTTGTAGAGCCAACTTAAGTTTAATAATCTGTTCTTTCTATACTAACCAAAATTTTATGGATCGTAAGTATATACCATAAGTTTATATGTGTTACATAGTTGGGATTTCGTCTGTTATGATAGTCTTACTTTAGTTTCAAAGATAATAACATTGAACTGTACTTTCGAACAAATGTTTTCCTCGTTAATTTGAAAAAAATAACATACTCAGTTCTATACAAAGCACAACACAGTTGAATAGATGGGATCGTGATATTGAATAATTGAGAGTTAGGATAAGTGTTAGGTCTTATCAGAGTTGCGTCAACTATGTACATTGGTTGCTATCACTTTGGGCCCACGATGAGTTTAAGCCCATCTTATTCATATCTGGAAAAAGGGCACAATGGCCAATGTAAGTCCAACTGTATGTTCCATCACACTTCTCAACTTAACTCAAACTCTACATTCATTTAGTAACAGTTTCCATTCGTTTTTTTTATAAATCCACTTCTTTAAACCACTTATACGATCGGATCCTTTATTCCTTTATACGGAAGAGTAAAGTAGAGACACAAGTTCATGATTTTTACTTTTTTGGCTGCAAAAAGGTCAAAACATTTACTTTGCACAAAGTTAAAAAGAGAGCTATTATGTCATCGATACAAAAAAAGAGAATCTTGGCATCTGATTCTCAATAGTCTTTTTTAAAAGTATCATTACTACTTTTTTAGATTATAACAAAAAAAAAGCCATAAACATGGGTCAAGTTATCAGAAATGTTTCGATACAACTCCGTAATAAAACAACACTTTCCGTAATATGGAATAAAAGTAGATAAGATTTTTATTGAATTCAAGAAGATAATCTGTTTAGCTAAAACAAATAATAAGCAACTTACTCGACAAAAATGAATTTTTTATTATACTCACGAGTTTTTTATTACACGAGGGAAGAATAAATAAAAACAACAGATTGAACACGCGACAATATATAATCACGTGTCGTTTCCTAATAATGAAGCTGTAAACAACGTACGGAAGCACGTGCCATTTCTATTAATGTAGCCATAACATCGTTCCTTAGCGTCACAATGTCACGCTTGGGAACCTGCAGCGTCCGTAACCTGATTTTAAAATCAAGACAATTATTAACCGGAACTAACCAAAAATCGAAATTGATTATATAATATAAATTGGTTTAACGACTTACTTGGATCTTTAATGGTTTGGGTGGCGAGGCCGTTGAAAGAACAAGTCCCACCAGACTTACGAAACTGGGCCCAATAAGAGCTAAAAGCGTAGCTGGCGTGCAAAACGGTCAAATCGGGTTTGTGACATGGGCCTCCGGTTTGAATCGGGTCACAGGTATTATTCCCCTGTGAGCATGCGTACGATAGAGCTTCACCAAGCGCAGTCCAATTTGCTCCTTTAGCCACAACGCACCATATATTTCCTTTGTACACTTCATTATTCTCCGGCGCCGGTAACGATTCCTTGTACTCTGTCGTCTTCCCCGATAAATCTATCTCGTAGACTTGAGTACCGTTCGGATGTAACAGTCCGAAATGGCGCTCCGTACCCGGACCCGTTTTCTGATTCTCGTTGTATAATGCGAATACAAACGACGGAAGAACCTTACCGGGTCGGGCCGGTGTACCAACGGGCGGTTCAGCGGCGAGTTTCTTGATAACATTGCGGTTGTAAGTGGCGGCGTTGTAAATATTTGCTCCAATTTGGTCGTAGTCTCCGTTATTGGGCCAACCCGTTTCCGCGACCCAGATCCGAAGATCCGGATACCCGAGGCGTTTCATTGCGAAAACGAAAGCATCAATCATCTGGTCGAAGAGGTTATGGTAGGTCAGATTCGTGACGGGATCCGTGACGGTGACGTTGGTAGATTCGAAAATGGCGTAATCGAGATTCACATGGGTCGGATCTTGGGCCCAGGCGAAATACGGGTAGACGTCAACGAATAAGAACGATTTGGTCCGGTTTAAGAATTGGAGCATCGGTTTCATAACCGGACTCGAGATATCCGTCCGAAACTCACCGCTAGACGGAGGAAACGACGATTGAAGAACGTCGACGGCGAGAGTGGTCCCTACTTTGACTTTTTTTACGCCGAGAGACTTTAAGGACCGTTGGATCTTGCGCATCGCGGGAACGAGTGAGGATTTGAGCTCAGAATCAGTGGAAGAGAGAATCTCATTGCCGACGAGGAGGTAGCGTATCTTGGTTGTTGGATAAAATGGGAGGATGTTAGATCGGATCCAGTCGTCAGAGAGTGTGTCGGATTTTGAGATGTTAACAAGGAGCTCGTTTGGGACCATAACGGAGACGGTAATGTCGGTGGCGTTTAAAGCGGTGAGGATTTTAGGATTAGCGTCGTAGAGCTTAACACGTTTTGCATTTAGGGATTTGATGAGGTTGACTGACTCAGACGGAGACGGGAGGTTGTTACCAAGCTGGCCATAGTTGACTCCTGGTCGGCCGGAGAACTTTGCTCCTGTGGAACAACCCGAGAGAAGAAAGAGAAAGTTAACATTTTTGAAGTATTAAGCGGCGACCATTAACAGAGGTGATTCGAGCTCGAGATAGATGATACCTGAAACAGAGATGAGCAGAGAGAGAGCAAGGAGACGGAGAAGACTCATGATGACTGACAATTCTTCTTCGTCCCTGTAGTACCAATGAAAGTGAGAAGTGGGGAAAAGAGAGAAGCTTTGAAGAAGAGAGGATAGTCAGAGAGTGAGAATTTGGTAAGAAGAGAGAAGCTTTGAAGGATGAGGATCGAAGACGAGTATTTGGTAAGAAAAGTGGAGATATTTAATGGCAAGTGTTTACGTGTTCCCCATAAAAAAAGCCTGTCGTTTGAGTATTTAATCAACAAAAAGATACAATGTATAATGTATTTGTATTTACTCTTTTGTATAGATTGAATCATGCCAAATCTAATACTTTATGATTATATTGCCTGTATATGTAATTTTAATATTAACCGAAACACTCTGTATCTTGCCAAATAACTATGGCTTTATGATTCTTTCTGTTTTGGTTATATTATAGAAAATGACTGCCAAGTAAATTTCTCACAACTTGTTTTCAAAAGGTTTTTGAGAAATCAAAAGCGTCTCATATATATATATATATATAGAAATAAATTGGAAAAATAATTAAAAGTACAAAAGCTTTTGGGTAATGAGGTAATACATGGGTAAAGGACGAATTAATCTTAATGGATTTAGTTTATTTAACTCTCATTGTTTATAAATTGTTGGGTTCCTAACCGAGTTGGCAAGAAGAGATTATTATGTGATATAAAAAGGTTATCTAAGTAAAGAATACAAGACTGTTTGATTGGTGTACTAATTCTAGACAAATCTCAACGGTCGTCTTTGTAATAAAGAACTAAAGACTTAATTAAAGTTGGAAAAAACGAAAAAGTAACGTTGAGATGCTTTAATGATGTGACGTGACATTATGCTCTAGCTCGCATTCTTATTATTAATAAATATAGGCCGTACATTTCGGGTCGGGTAAATTAAACCGGAGTATTATTAGAAAACAAAAACGACATCATTGTTTTGTTCCCTCTCGGACAAGCTCTTTCTTTCTCTCTATCGTTTTCTCCTTTTTTTCTCTCCAAGATTTCTACTTTGTTAGATATTTTCTATGTCGGCGCGTATAAGTAATGAGTCTAGGTTTATGATTAATTCTCATATCCATTTAGGGAAATATAGTTATAATTATAGCATATGATCATTTATGTAACTGTTAATGTTTATATAATTATAGCATATGATCATTTATGTAACTGTTAATGTTTAAGTCTGCATTGATTTCTCAGGTTTTAAAGTCTCCGAGGCTGGAAGCTAGCATTTTTGATAATTAATGTCATGTGCTTACTTACTGCTTTGGTCGACAGTATATGTGCACATGTTCTTTTTACTAAACCAAAATATTCAAACCCAATCTCGAATCCTTGGTGCTGGATCTCTAGTTGTGAAAGCTGAATGATCTTGGGCCTTAAATCATACAAGAGATTGTCATAAACAAAACGGGTGGGTTTAGTTGGGACGAAAAAAACCTATACAATACATTTAACATTTGTAAGTTAGGCCTTTGCTGGATTAACTGTGGCCCATTATAAGGAATGATTTCTTAGCAACACTCTAATGACGCAATATGCAGTTTTTGGGATTGTTGGTTAATAATATTAACAACAATTCAATAATTTAGCTTATTTTAAGTTGTTTGCGTCTGTTTTGGAGTTAGTCGAAAACATAATTTTGTAAAATTGATAATATGTAAAAAAACAAAAAACGTAATATCATAATCAGAGTCAGATTGATAACTGCGATTTTGACGGTTCGGGACAAAGTGCGGGGCGGTTCAAGTGCAGAAAAAATACAGTGCGATACAAGTGTAGTTTTGATAAACGGTGCAATTTTTATGATATATTATTGATAAAAATATATAAACGGTGCGGTTTTTGTAATATATAATATTATATATGAAATAATAGAAATTAAAATCATAAATTATAAATCATTAAAAACTGATATTATCATAAATATTTAAAATATATATTTTTATTAATTTTTAAAATATGAGTTTCATAAAATTTTAGTTATTTTGTAATAACTATTAATTATATTTAATTTTTTTGTAAAATAAATATTTATGTACATTATAGTTTTTTTTTATCAACAATTGGATCGATAAGGCCCGATTTATAACTTAAATAAAATGGAGTAAAGTGAGATTCAAACTCTCCACCCGGTACTAAGTTATATCATGGACAAGTCAACTAAAACACATAGTTCTTGGTATGTACATTATAGTTAATTAATCAAAAAATTACTTTATAAAGATTATTTTCATATTACATAAGTGAGAAAAAAAAAGTAATATATTTCAACGACATTTGTTTTAGAAATATTATTATAATATATATATTTTTCATTCAATAAGGAAAACTTTACGTATTTCAAAGTGACCCACGTAACTTTTGTAGTATTTGCGGTTTAGGCATTTTCATGTGATGAGAAGAAAAAAATTGCGGTTTCTTTTTATTTTGAAAAAAAAACGCACATATGTTATTTTTTTCATGATTGGTAAACATGGCGTTTTTACTATTGAAAAACGCCCCGCACTATGAAAAACGCCCCCACCAATCATAGCCTCAAATTGGAATAAATGGTTTATGATTAAGACATATGTTTAGCTTGATTGAATGTATATGTTGTTGCCGGTTCTGGTTTCTCTTCTATATTAGGTGAATACAAAGAGACGCGTGTCTCTCTTAAACATCTCTTTAACTTTTACATTTGGATCCATTTAATTTCCTAAAATCACGGCGTTATCTCATATAATAGATTAATCTAAATTAAATCATATTTGGTTTTTAGCTTATAACCACTCACTCATATTAGACTTTTTTGTATCTTCTTCTGTCTTAATTCTTACATACGCAATAGAGAAAATGACATAACACCTTATACAGCTGGTTAACATTAGCAACGATCAAATCAAAATTATGTGATCCAACATTTAAATTGACATTGACGAGTTGAGAGCTAAATTGAAAGGTCAAGCTTATCTTTTGCTTCCTTACCTATCAATAAGCTACCTATTGTACCTTAATATTGACTGCCAACACATACAAAAATCTTACCTTCCCACAATATTACGAGGGTTTTGTTCTACATTGTTTAAATATGTAATTTTTTGGATGATATATATGTGGCAATATTTCTCTTCTGAATTAGGTTTTTAAGTGTAAATTAAGTTTCGACTAATATTGTATCATAGTCCATGCCTAATACTAATTATGGATTATTTGTAGATATTCAGTTCCACAAACTTCACGTTTGATATGTCTAGTTATAACATGAAGGAATATGTTAGGATTTATAATTCTTGGACTAGTCATCTTTTAAAAGCTATATCTTATGCTCATACTAATCGGTTGAGATCATATATAAAAGAGTAGTTATAGAGTAATTAATAAATCAAACTATAGTTATATTATTTTACAGTGGGTGAAGACTTACAATGATATCAATAATGCCCAAAAAAGAAGAAGCATAAAGAATCCGATAATAATAATAATGGCGGATGACCTTACAATTGAGAACCACAAATGAATATAAAGGAAAAAAAACTAAGTTATAAAAATGAAGATGAACATAGAAATGAAATCGCAAATGGTGTGGTCCAATTCAAGGTTCTTGTTATCTACATCCATCAATCAATCAATCCTTTTCTTACTTTCTATCCTTCAATTTATGGTTCATCAATGTTCAGGTTTCATGTTTGATGATTGTACTTGGTTTGATGGACCTGCATTGTACATTTTATAACATCTCAAATCGAATTGTTATTGTATATTTATAATGAAACAGAAAGAATATCTTTACCTTGAAAATCATGTGATCGAACTTGGTTCAATTCCATACGAATCATGTTATGTAAATCATCTTCAGAAAATGTTGAATATTGACAAGTATCCAAAGTGTTCAATTGTAAATTGTGATTGTGGTGATGATCAACCAATAAAGTTTCTGTTGAAGAATCTAACTGTTGATGATGCATTAGATTGTTGCTTGAAGGAAACATCTGTCGGAATATTACAAGAAATTAAACACACGAATTGGTTGTTAAAACTAATAATTGTCAATAATTAAGTATTATTAATCTTGTTTAATTTTGAATAAGTAGTGACGGTGGCTTACATCCTTTGACAAGAGAGCATCCATGTTAAAGTCCAGCCTGGTGTTCACTGACGATAACTTCATCGACAAGAACTGCAAACATTATTATTAAACAATCAAACCGTGTAATTAAAAAGGGAATATCCCATAAAAAACTTTGAAACTATAAGCTACTCTAACTCTAAACCTTAAATTTTATTTTTTCCAAACAATTAAAAACCTAAAATACTTTTAAAAATCCAGAAAAATACAAAAAAATCTTAAAATATTTAAAGTTTAAAATTTAGTTATTATAAAAATTTTGTTACCTGCAATTTGTTTAAGATATATTATTTTGTTTCATCTATTTGATTATGAGTACATGATACATTAAGAGAAAATTGATAACAAAAAGGTCCATAATCAACTAAATAAAGAAAAACAGTATATGTTAAACTAAATGTATGTACAAATGTTTTTTGTAATAATTAAATTTTTAGTTTTAAGTTTTTTATAGAAAATTTAATGCATTTTTGAATTTTTGAAATTATTTATTTATTTACTGTTCATAAAGTTTAAAATATTTTAATGATAATTTTTTTTAAAGATTTTTAGAATTTTCGTGAATTTTAATTTGAATTTTTGAAATTATTTTGATTATTTAAATTTTTTAAAAATATTTTATTTATTAATTTTATGTTTAATATTTTAAGATATTCAAAGTGTTAATTTAGAGGTTTAATTTATCAAAATAGTCATTTTAGAGGTTTATAATAGGAATGAAAAAGTGATTATAGGTTTCAAAATAGTCAGATTTTTTCTGGCATATTCCTAATTAAAAAGTGATTATGAAATAATTGAAAGAGATTAAAGTGGACCAATAATGTAATGAGAAATTACCTCAACTTGTCGTTGCAATGATTGGACATAGTTTATAATTTCATCCAGCATAAGTGCTTTTCCAGTTACCTTTTATTAAGAAACAATTAATTTATTAATTACCACTACATTACAACTAAAACCGAAATAATTAGTGATATAATTATCACCTTGTTGCATCCAGGGACAAGATCTTGAAGCAGCTTCATTCTTTCGCTAATTTTCTCTCTTCGAACCTTTTCGAAATTGAATTAAACCATATTAAGCATTGGTTAATTTAACTAATTAAAACATAACTAAACCTTTAAATAGATCTTAGATAAAAAAAATAAAAAATTTTACTGACTCGTTCTGCGAGACTGTGACTATCGGTGGCTTGACCTCGTCGAGCTCTGACATGAATGTAATCTTTGAAACGATCATTTTCTTTCGTTTTCTCTTCATTTTCTTCAGATTTCTTGCATCTCTTGGCATCTGAATCTTCCTTCTCTTCAATCTCCTAAGAATAAAACAAAATCAAAACTTTGTTTTTTATTTATTTAAACATTCGAATGAAAAGCTCAAAATTATGAACCTTTGATTGTGAAGCGGTGGAAGGAGAATTCTGCATTGATTTTGCTTTTCTTTTCCGGGAAGATTCACCGGCGGACGCGAGGGGCTTCAGAGCTGGGCTGCTTGAGACACGTGTTAGTCTCTCATTGGTTGGTACGTGTCCGTTATTAATCGGAAACGGAGAGTTTGTTCTGCCGTTAAAACTCCGGCTACCGAAACAAGAGAACTTCGCCGCTCTCTCTGCGAATCTCGGATCGCCGGAAAAATCAACCAACGGCGCCGGTTTCGTCACCATCATCCGTCTCTGCGGTGGAGAGCTGATCGCAGTTGAGCCGGGAACGTTTCCGTTGCTCGCCGGAGTACCGTAGATCTCTCCGATGTTATCCAGTTTCCCGATGAGCTCTCTAATAACGAAATTTTCTCCGCCGGAGAAGTTAGAGTTTGACGGCGTCGGCGAAGAGACGAGTGAGCTAAGAGCCGAATCGAAGATGCTCTGTTCCGTTGACTTTTCCCAGAAAAAGCAATCCCGCAATTGATTGCTACCGAAACTCGGGTCTACTGGTTGGGGCTCCATTGAAACCCAGTTGAGCATCGCCGACGATGGAGACGGTGACGTCATCTCCGACTGATGCAAAACTCCTGCATTCGTAAACAGCTCATCTTCCATCGAGCTCAATTCTAGGTAATCAAAAAATAAGATGTTAATTCAAGTAAAAAGCTTCTAAATTTAGTGTGATTGATGATGAATCTAAAGCACAAAACAGAAATTTTTGAGAAAGTTTGCAGTTTTCATAAAAGTGAAGAACAGAGAAAAAGGGGGGCTCGTTAATGACAGGAGTGAAGAGCTTTTATAGTTGTTTAATAATTATTATGATACTAATAAATTATTACAAATACAATCAATAATTAATTCTGATAAAATGAAAATTCAATAATTTGGTGCGTCGGACCGTAACGGGTGGAATAATTTGGTGTTTATATATATGTTCTTTAGAATATGAAATGTCACAAAACAAGCTTAGTTATTGGATCGAGTAAGATTTAGGCAATTAAGAAAGCTTAAAAAATGTTTAGAATAACCGTTCAATATAGTGCCTTGAGTTAGTGGGATTTATAAATTCCAAGTGACCGTAAAACCTAAGGCTAAGAAGTTGTTAAAGAATAAAAAGTCAACATAACAAATACATATATTGATGAATCGCATTCTTTACTTCCTTCGAGTAAATTATCTTGGTGTGGCTAACTTTGATTTTGGGATTTTGTATATATATAAATACATTCAAGTTAAGTTCTCATTCAATGTAGGTACATGTATAATGCAATTGGATGAGATCTCGTCGGATCAGAAAATAATATTATCATAGCTACGTCACGCATGATGTAAAGACTATTCAATAGCCCAACATCAGCGCATAAATAAGAACGTCATGACTAATAGGCTTTTATTCTGGTGGGCCTTTTTACTGCGAAGCCCATTACTTAATTATAATGGGCTCCATCCAAGCTAGATAATTTATATGGTTTTTTCATTTCAAATTTCAGTGATAGTAATACTATGGGTCTTTTTATAATAGTACAGATACTATGTGCTATACCTCAAATTGCATGGAATAATAAAACCCACTTCTCACGTTCTTGTTCTTACAAAAAAGATGATTAGAAATATAGTCACTTGTTCGTTACCAAAAACTCTTGAGACCTCCCAAATTCCAACTTTTTTCTTCTATTCAATTACCAAAAGTTGTTCGAACGAGGTTCTGCTTCACTCCTACATTGACCTTCAAAAACAAATAAATACTATAATATATGGTTAATAAATAGTATATATGACGTGGAAAATCATTACAAATGATTCATGATGATCTTGGCGTACAAGTGGTGGCGTTAGCCATCATCATCGTTTTCGCAATATTACTATTCATTTCATAATAAATAAATGGAAAACATGATAGAACTCATATAAAATATGTAAATTTCCCGAATAGACTAAAGATTTTGCTAATTAAAAAATTGCTGACTGGGTCTACGTTTATTAATGACTACTTTGAACTATATATAGCACTTATGTTATATAATAGTGTGTATACATAATTCTTACAAATATTATTATTATACATGTTTCATTAATGCTTGATTTACCTAAAGTATATAGTACAAGGTTTACACAAAAAATTACATTATTATTAAACTGATATTTAGATGAATAGATAATTTAATTTTCGTATAGAATACAAAAAGAATCGTATGATTTAGAAGGAAAAAAATAAAGAGAGAAAGAAGGGTAAGACCTTTCCCTTTCACGAAGAGCCAAAAAAAAAAAGAGGAGGAGAGAAGAGAAGAGAAGAGGATAGGGAGACAAAGGTGAAAGGTCTGTTTGGTTGGGAACTTGGCCCTACGCCTATCTATCTTCTGGGCCGGGCCCCACTATTATTAATCATTATATTCCCATTTTCTCTCTCTGTCACGTGTCTTCTTTTCATCTTATTGGATCATCCTTCTTACCTTATCAGTTAACTCCATCTGTTTCTTTTAGCGACAATCTATCTCATCACTTCTGTCTTCTAATTTTTCTCTCTATTCATTACGTGAACTTAGTTTGTATTCTTAATTAATCTACTAACACTTTTCTTTTACCTAGCTAGAGTTTTTACATTAAACGGAATCCAGATAACCCATCGACCCAAAAGTCGTCACCAAATTTGTATATCCTCCGCTTCTCCTTTTCCCATCATTACGTGTCTCCTTATTATTATTTCACTTCCATTTCTACTTTTTTCTCTCTTTTTAATTCAAATTTTTTTGTATATAAATCTTCTCTTCGAATATCCTCAGCACAACTCTTTTTCACGCATTTTTTCAAGTTATCTCCTTTTTTTATAAAACCCCATCTCCTCTTTCTTCAATCTCTATTCTTCAACTCAACCTGACAAAAACATTCGACTTAGCTGACATTCTCATCGTATGGGTTTCTCTAGAGCTAAACGTGTCACTGATCCACTCGCCGACGAGGTTAGGGCTCGTCTCGTTGGATGCAGCTTCAGCAGCGGTAGTGACCATACCGGAATGGAAGACTGCGACGACCAAGATGACTCACCTTTTCTCTCCGATCTTGTTCAAGACTTCTTGGAAGATGAAGCTCAAACCCTTAATGATGATGATCATAATCCACGCTGGGGGTGTGATCGCGACTCCGATTCCGATTCTGACTCCGAACGACTCGACCTCCCTGACTTTGCTGACGATATCGCTAGAATTTTGAGAAACTCTCTCACGGAAGATTCTTACGGAAAAATTGTGTTGTTTCACGTAGCGAGAGCGATGGAAGTGTTGTCATCTCTTAAATCTCAGCAAGAACACCGTCCTGTTTTCCTCCGTAAAGTTATGTCTTTTCTAAGAGAACTCGGTCACAATGCAGCCATCTGCAAAACTAAATGGAAATCCTCCGGGGCTCTCACCGCCGGTAATCACGAGTTTATCGACGTCGTTCATACATCCTCCGTCTCCGCTTCTGTCCGTTACATCGTCGATTTAGATTTTGCCTCACGTTTCCAAATCGCCAGGCCAACTTCACAATACGCGCGTGTGCTTCAATCGCTTCCGGCAGTTTTTGTCGGAAAAGGGGACGATTTGAAGCAAATCTTGAGACTCGTATGCGATGCGGCGAGGATTTCGCTTCGGAGTCGTGGCCTTACGCTTCCGCCGTGGAGAAAGAATCGTTATATGCAGACTCGGTGGCTTGGTTCTTACAAACGCACCACCAATTTAACGCAGTCATCAGCCGCCGTCAACACCGTCATGTGTCGTGCCATTGGTTTCGATAACGCCGTCGGTGGCCGTCTATTTGTGCGGACTCGATAAAAAAGCCACGTGTTCATTCATAACTCGAAGAGAATAATGATTAATTTTTTAGAATTTATTTTCTGAAAATAATATTATTATTATGAAAAAATTGTGAGAGCAGACAAACAAATGAAAACCAAAAAAGAAAAATCCAGATTTTACGATGAAGAAATAATTCTACGCGGAAAATGAACATTGTGAAGAGAAAGAAAACAGAAGAAGATTAAGAGTAATAATAGGGTACAACAGATACCCACGTAAAACTTTAATTAGTAGCCGTTGGATGTCGTGAAATTCAGCGGTCAAAGACTGTAACTGACAGATCGAATGGACGTGAAGATTAATGTAGAGGATAATGTATTTAATATTATGACATGTTGACGTGACAATAACACGTAACGTAGTTGTCGCGTGCATTGAATGTGACTTGGCGTAACAAGTCATGTGAAGGTGCATGGGTTTGTCGTGTAGTTTCGACCACACCTGATCATAATCTCTTATACAGGAAAAATGGTGCACGTGGAATAAGATAAGAGTTTTTATTCTTTTGATTTATGCGAATATTCCGTTTTTCTTTTTCAGACCAGATTTTGCTACCCTCAACTTACTGACCTAATCCTTACTGTCTACGATTTAGTATTATATAACCATCATTAATTAGATTTTAATCACATTGTTGTATATATATAAGTAATGATTCGATATCGACAGTCTATTTATGCATTAATCAATCGTGTGAATGTGATGCTGCAAATCGAATTGGTATTAGATATTATCACACGACTAATGAGCCGAACGAGTCACACCATAAAAGTTGGTCGGAATTGATCTTATCTGCACAATGATAATAAATATTTATTGATCTACTTAGTCAAAGTTTCAAACGTTGCTGAAGACTATTTATAGCTATTGAGAAACTATATAAGTTATGTATGTATGAGACCAAAAAAGGAAAGGACGAGTAAAATAAGAAATGGCCTTTGGAGAAAGAAAGATAATGGCAGTGGCCCAATCAGAGAAGGGGTAGTCAAACTAAGGGAAGACAAATTATCCCTTAAACACGTTTCATTTGTTTCTATTTCATCATAAATTCAAATGCATGTAATTTTACAAGCTAAATTCAATATTAAATCGTAATACAAGTACATATTAATAACAAATTATATTACAAATACTAAAATTTTTAGAAAACAAACGTTCGTTTCTCTCCGATATAGTTGTAATAGCTATATCTATATGTAACTTCTATTTACTTGTAATACAGATGAACCTATTTTTTGTTGAAAAAAGGTTCCAAAAGTTAATTTTAAATCATAACATGAGTAAATCTGGTGGTTTAGATGACCAATTAATGGTTTAACATCAAATATTTGATTCATTTCCACCACAAATAAAAGTTCAAAAAAGATTATAGGGGTGATTTTTTAGAAAAGTAAATTAAAGACAGAGTTTTGGTAAAATAAATAAATACTTTATATGATCTTATGTTTGATAAAAACTAAAGGAATGAAGTAAATATCCTAATTAAAATAGGATATTAAGATACAAATCCGAAAGGGATATAAAACGAATATCCATGAAAAATAAAAAATATAAGTTTGGTCTCGAACCTTACCTCTTTGTCAAATTGTGGGGTCTCTCAACTCTCCACGTTTTTTATTAACCAAATGTCTCTTCGCTTCGTCTCGCATCATTATTTAATATTCTTTGGGGTCTCTCTCCTTTATTTTGTTTTCTAATTATAATGATTCTCTTACCAAACAAACGAAATTGTGAAAAATATATAATAACTCTCTATCCAATGTATATAGTAAGTTGCAAGCCTACCAAAACCCGATTGTGATAGATTTCTGCTAGTTTCAAGGCTTTTGCTCTTTCATTCACTTCAAAATACATTGGGTTCAATAGACAAAACAAAATAAAATAAAATAATGTATGGGCCTATGGGGTCTTCAATTGTTTGGGCCTGAAAGTTAAGTTTGTATCTTATTTAAGGCTTTACTCCTTCAGTTTTGGATTATATCATAACCCATGGCTTTACTCCTTTTAATTTTCAGTGAGGCCTATGACTTGAATTTTGTTGCAAAAAGAAATAAAAAATGTTGTAAAACCACCTACTGAGCATAAGTCACATATTTTCTCAAGCTTTGAATTAATATTTCCATAAAAAATGTAAAAATTTGTTACAATACAAAAAATATTATTACATGTAAAATATATACCTATGAATTTCGAGGTGCAATCAAGATATAGAAACTTCAAATAGTTTGACCAGTATCAGAATTTAAACATTCTGCCGACAAAACAATGTAGTGACAGTTTGAGAGTTAACACAGAAGACGTAAAGTAACTGCTTTTACAAAAACAAAACAAAACATTAATGAATATCCCAAAGTGTAAATATATGTCGAGATGTAGTGAGAGTTTGTTACGTGTGTTTTCAATAATTTGAATATATTTTTTGGAGAATCTGTTGAAGATAAGAAGAGTATTGTTATAATCACACATTTCGTAAAAAACAAAGATAATAATTAGAGAAAGTGAATGGTGTGAAAAAGAGACAGTTGGAAGAAGGGATTCGAAAAAGGACACGTGGGTGAAAAAGGTCCTACGTAAACTTATTTACGATCGCCACTCTAACTTGGCACTTTTAAGATTCTCTGTGTTTTTTGCACATCAGTGGTCCCTACTCTTCAGACACGTTTGTTTTTCAATTATTTTAAACGGACTTCAGTTTTCATTATTTGTAGAACAAGCTTCCTTCAGTATTGTAAGCAAGTGAGAATGTAGAAATGAAGTGATGCACTAAATAAAAATACAAAATTGGTGGAGTGATATGTAGTTGAATACTACTGTTGTGGAGAGAGTGTGATTGACAGTTGAAAAAACTGAATCATCTTCAAAAAGAAGTTAATAATAATAATATCTTCTAGTATTCCATTTCCGGTGTCACAATGTAATAAGGAGAAGGTGGTTAAGTGATCCAATCACGCGTCGAAAGCTGTAATAATTTATAAACCAACAGCATTTGTTTGTTTGTTTGTTTAGTAGTTAATAAAAAAGGAAGAAGGAATGGACGCGGAAAGACAGCTGTAAACATGTTACTCATTGGGTCCCACTTTCACTACACTCCCTCCCCTCCTTCTCTTCCACTTCGCCGCCACAGCCTTTGCGAAACTACTTCAAATATATGAACTCAAATTTCTATAGAAATTATTATAAATATTTATATTTAATCATCATTGAAAATACGTATGTTTTTCTTTCGTGAATCATTTTCAAGATTAGTCTACATTTTGGTTGAGAATCTCCTTAAAAAAAATAAAAAATAAATAAAAATAGCGGTGTGTTTGATTACAAAATCTTAAAGCAAAAACGTGTCGGCTGTGTTTGACACCTTAGTCGCCAAGTAGGTCATACGTGCTGCATCGCATTATTATTACACAACTTCTATTTCTTAATTTCTAAATTAATTAGTACTTAATTACGAATGAATAATGACGTGGCATATTCGGTGCAGTCCACAATTTTAATTAGAGTGTAGGAGCAGCACTACACAACAACACTTCCCCTTCTCTTCTTTTCTCTTCCTCATATTTATTATTCCTTCCTTCTTTCACTAAGAGAGAAAACAAAAAATCATTTTTTATTAATGTGAGGAAAATATCACATTCTACATACGTAATCTGAGGCAAAGGGTTTGGTAAGAGACCCGGCGGTGGATTCGACGGCCATGGCCAAGACTGGTGTTTTTGATTCCGATCCCACTACGATTGCCAAAGCCAAGGAACTCAAGCTTCAGATGAAAAGGCTTCTGACCAAGATCGAAGATGAAGATGATTTGGCTCTTCAGACTATCGACCACTTACAGGACGCCTTATCTGCTTTCAAGCAAGCCGCTATTAGGAAGATTGCTAAATCTTCTTCTTTGGAGATGCTCGAGACCGTCTCTTGTCCTGATGAGTTTCGTTGTCCTCTTTCTAATGAGCTTATGAAGGATCCCGTCGTTTTGGCTTCTGGTCTGGTTAGTTTACCTCACATTTCGATTTCATTTGTCTTCTATGCTTTTGAATTTTCTGTTGTTTTCTCTGTTAGGTTTGGTGACTAAAATGTTTTGGATTTTGGGGGGGATTATGATTGCCTATGAAACTTTTCATCTCTTTTTCTTCGACCGACGGAGAATTTCCGACTCAGGTTTCATGAAATTCATTCTTGCTTTGTCGGTAGGATAAGTAATGATATATATGAACCAATTCGAATCTCAGAATGAGGAAATCTGGAGATTCCTTCCTATCATCAAAATTTAGAAGATAAAATTTTTACCTTTGATGATAATTCTGTATTCCTTTGTTTGTTTAATAGATCTAGAACCCAGAAATTGAGTATCAGTACAATGATTATAATTTTCCTGTGTGTGTTTTTGCAGACATATGACAAGTTATTCATCCAGAAATGGTTGAGCTCAGGGAATCGAACATGTCCCAAGACACAACAAGTTCTGCATCACACAGCTTTAACTCCCAATCTCTTAATCCGTGAAATGATCACAAAATGGTGCAAGAAGGTCGGGATAGAGACGAAGAACCAAAACAAATCCAACCTTGTAAATCAAGAGGAAGTTGTCACAAGATCAGATCGTGAGATTTTCAATGCCTTGCTCTGTAAAGTCTCATCTTCTATCCTTCAAGATCAAAAATCTGCTGCCAAGGAGCTAAGACTTCTGACCAAGAAAGGCACGGAATTTCGATCTCTTTTCGGCGAATCTCCTGATGAAATCACTCGCTTACTGAATCCGTTGTTACAAGGGTCAAACTCCGACGAGAACCTTCAAGAAGATGTGGTCACAACATTGTTGAACATATCCATACATGATGACAACAACAAGAAGCTCGTCTGTGAAAATCCTAATGTGATTCCTATTTTGATCGATGCATTGAGGCGTGGAACGGTAGCCACAAGAAGCAATGCAGCTGCAGCAATCTTCACCCTGTCTGCGCTCGATTCAAACAAAGTACTTATAGGAAAATCTGGAACTCTGAAACCGCTTATTGATCTCCTAGATGAAGGGAATCCATTGGCTATCAAAGATGTAGCTGCAGCGATCTTCTCTCTGTGTATTTACCATGAAAACAGGAGTAGAGCTGTGAGAGATGGAGCTGTGAGGGTTTTAGGTAAGAAAATATCAAATGGGTTGTACGTGGACGAGCTCTTAGCTATATTGGCAATGCTTGTTACTCACTGGAAGGCTGTGGAGGAATTGGGTGAGCTTGGTGGGGTTTCTTGGTTGCTGAAGATTACTCGTGAGAGCGAGTGCAAGCGAAACAAAGAGAACGCGATAGTGATATTGCATACTATTTGTTTCAGTGACAGGACAAAGTGGAAGGAGATAAAAGAAGAGGAGAATGCATATGGAACAATAACAAAGCTTTCGCATGATGGAACCTCAAGAGCACAGAGGAAAGCAAATGGGATATTGGAGAGACTGAGAAAAGCTATGAATCTTACTCACACAGTCTAGTGTGATAGAAAGAAGAAGCCCTGAAATCCGCAATGTAAATTATCTAAAATCCTCTTTTTGTTTTTTTTTTTTTGTTTTTGCTTTCAGAATTTTTGTAAATTATTCATGTCTTTAGGATCTGAATGATAATGGGGGTTTTCGTATATGAGATATGTAAGTAAAAATCTGTGTGAATAGTTTTTTATCCGTTGAATATCAATAAAACCAATGTTTGGATTGATAGAGGTGTGAGTGTCTTGGTCAACAAGTAACTGTGCAGCTTTCGTCTGTTTCTTAGTATAAGTACATAAAAGTATTAATAAATAAACATAGAAAGGCTGTCATGTCGTGTACTTCACACCAAACATAACCACAAAACAAATCAATCTTATCTGAAAAATAAGTTATAACAAGAGAGTCACAAGATTCCATGATTCACGAAACGATGATGTATTGATGTTGATGTGAATTCTGTGAATATACAGGTAGGTAATGTGAACCTTTTGTGTTTTTTTTGGTTATATAGGTAAAATATATTTGACTGACTGATTCGAATTTTTTTGTCCATTGATTGGAAGGAAAAGCAAGTAAGTAATGATAAAAATCACAAGTATTTTGGGTTTGTTAGATTGCTTGGAAGATAGAATTAAATCGGGAAATTGGCGAAACTCGTGATTCGTAATAATTACGAGTCAATAGATGGAGAAAGTTGGAAATTGGAATATTTAATAGAGAGTGAGAAAAAGGTAGAAGATGGATTCGGCGTAAACCACTCATTGGTGTTATTCCTGATCCAACTTTCACAGAAAAGAAAGAATTTGATGCATTTCATTTTACATCCCAGAAGAAGTAATGTTTACAATTAAATCCAACTTTATTCTTCAGAATATAATAAATATAAAGAAATCGTAATAATCCAATATAATATGGTGGGTTTAGCTTTTATGTGCCCCCACTGCAATACTTTTAAATATCACTCTTTCTCTCTATTTTAAGACACTAAGATTTCCTTCTTATTAGGCTAAATTCATTCAATCTCTCACCATTTATTTACAGCCTAATGTATTTTTTTACTTTCTATTTTTAAAACAGAAATAGAAAGCTTAGCTTTGCTGCTTCTCATCTCCACAGACTTCATCATTAAGACTGAAATCACAGCTAGAGTATGACGTTGTAGAGAAACTACTAGTGTACATTATAAATTTGTACATATGTATTGCCAATCTGTGCCAAAGACATTTTAAATAATGTGAATATATACACGGCTGAGAATCTTTACACTGTCAACATCGGCAAGCAAAGCAAAGAATTCACAAAACTAAACGCACCAATCTGTTTTCTTGAGTAACTGAGTCGTTAATCTCAATCTCTCATCTGCCTCATTCTGTATTGTTAATCGTTATATGTATCAAGAACCTATCTTGTAAGCCCATACATGTTTTTCTAGATAAGCAGCCACTGCCTCTTTTATAGCCAGATTTGAAACGAGCTTCGACGGGTCGATTTTCTCACGCGTTATAGGATCAAACATTCCCACCTACCAAGTGGTTTAAACGACCAAACTTTAACAGGAATGGAAAAAATAAAAGAGATCAATGTTACAGTAAAGAGCGATGTTAGTGCCAACCTTATTGAGATGTTCAAGGATTGCTGCTCTTTCATATGTAACCCCACTTGGAGAAACTACAGGATCTCGGAATATCTCAAGGGTTATATTGCAACACAAATAATCTGGCACCTGGAAAAATAATTCAGAATGGTATTCGACCTCAGATATAGATTAAAGGGAGATCTCTAAAGCTCTTATAAAAAGGTTAGTGCACCTCAGTTGGTCTATCCTCTTCTGCAGTTTTCTCAAACACTTGTTCAAGAGCTTCCAAACGCTTAGTATGGGCAATATAGGCCTCGTCTGAGTACTCTTCTGTATGAGACATATCCAAAGCACGTTGTTGATTAAGAGCAGCCTCACAAGCTTCCCTAAGACAAACACAAATGATTTCCATAAAGCCACACTCAAGCATAATTTCAAGGAGAATGATTGCACCGGGTTAGAAAGTGACAGAACCTACTTCAAACTGTTCAATTCCCACGAGCGCTTCGCAGAAACCATTTCCCATTCCATGTATTTTGCTTTAGCAAGTTCTTCCCATATTTCTTCTACCATATATCCTTTTGGATTTGCACCTCTTCCAAGATCTAATGCCTACATGAAACATAGCCACATGAAGTTGGCCGGAAACAGATATCAAAACTATTGTTTATCAGTATCTGAAATTCCAAAAATCCTTTGTTTTCAACTCACTAATATCAGTGTTCACTTAAAAAGTATTGAGAGAAAAAGATGGTGGCTCAAGCGATAGCCTTACATCATCTTTAAGAGGCTTAGAAACTAGAATACTCATATGTCAAGGTAACCGCGTAAGAAATCATGTCAACTAATAATAATATTAACAAACAGAGGCTTAGGCTAATCAAAGATCCATACCCTTTGCAACTCTTTGACTCCACCCGCAAATTCTTTCCTCTGCAATAATGCAAGTCCTAGCATGTAGTGGGCCTGTCGCATAAGTGTAAAATCCCCATATGAAGAACGAGAAAGGACCAAAACAAATAGAAATTGATAGATTCGATTACATGATCCACAGAGGAAAAGAGAACCGTCTACATATAACCAAATGAATCAAACCTTGACTGAATTGTGGACAAGCTGAATAGCCCTGCGACAATCCTCTTCAACCCTAGTCCAGTCCCTGAAGTTGATGCCAGCCGAAGCCACACATAAGTAAAAGAGATGAACAACCACTATTTAGGAATAAGAACTGATTAGAACTCAGAAGTAATGATTTATTTGGCATAACATACTTACTTTCGCTTCATATGGCAAAGTGCTCGATTCGTCCAATAAACAGCAACATTTGGACATAATGTTATTGCCTATAAATTTACACAAAGAAAAAGAATATGATTTTTTTGTAGCTGCTCGATGACGGTAACATCTCTGCAAACAGATAACTTATCGATTACCACATAAAGATTCCTGTTTTCCAACTGTAAACATTCTAACTAATCGTTTAATCTCGAATACACTGCATCTAAACCTAATCTGGATGAAATTAAGCTCTGCTTATAAATGAATTGTCCGATTTCGAAATTCTAATCAAGGGTTTATTCCTCCACGCAGATCTAAATCAAATTTCTAGGGATATATGCCAAGGAAATACAAAGCCCTAACGATGAAATGTGAGAAGAATGTTAAAAACTAGGGAGAACTACGCACCTCGGTATAAGCATCAATGGCCGCACCATAACGTTCTTTCTTAAAGCAACTGTTTCCGTCCTCCTTTAACCGCTCGGCCATGGGGGATACCGTGCCTGTCACCATCTACGGCACTCTAATAAAACAAATCTTCCTCCTTCTTAAGTCTTCTCTGTATGTGTTCACGGCGGCGCGTGCGTAGAACCTCCCAGAGTGTTTGAGAAGAGAAGAAGCCGCGAAATTTCTTGAAGGAAGGAGAGAAGAAAAGCAAAGGTAATTAATTTTTTTAAAAGAACCGGTTCTTGAAATGAACTGAAGAATCATTACCGGGTTCGCCTGTTAATACTCGGAGCATAAACCGGGTCATATAGTTTATGTTTTAATGGGCCGCTTTATTTATAAGTGAAAAGGCCTACACTAATATGGGTATAAAGCCCATTAATGAACTTTCGGCCCACATTAATAAATAAATCGAGAAAAAAAAGTCAATACTATAAAAAGGAAAAAGGAGCTTAATCATGCATAAAATAATGACGTTATTACCAAAATCTTAAGACAAAAGCGTGTGTAATTATTTCCTACACCTTTTCACCCAATCTTCTTCCCATTCCTTTGGATACTATCATTTTTTTCTCTTTTCAGGTCAGACTTTTTGTGTATTTTTGTTTGTTGTCATATTGTACCGTATGTTTCTATATGGTTGTTATCGTCTTTTATTAATTTAATAATTATTTCCTATGTCTCTTTCTATTTTCATATCTGTATAGTAATAGATGACATTGTCTACACCCAACATTTTAGGAAAAAGTCTGATGTAAACTAGACTTTGAAATATTTCAAAGCAAACTAAATAAAATTGCGAAAAAATAAATAAATAAAATGGCGACACACTTTATATTGACAAAATCAATGCTTATAATTAAATTTCCAAGACCAGATGAATAAAAACCTAATATAAATATTACTTGCGGTTTTATACCGGTTTCTCGGCCAATATCCTTGCTCAAAACTCGAGCGCATAAAAGTCTTTGGATCGTATAAATAAATATTCTTTTTAATCACATGTCGACCGACGAAGACTATTTCTAGCTTATCTAAATACGAACATGATTCATTGTATATCACAATATATCAGTTTCTAAAATATATAAATATGGATATAAGCAAAACCTTTGTTTTATAGCTCCTAGGAATGGATAGATATTTTTATAAAAATCAGAATATACTTAAAATAGGATTGACAATAATATATTCTTTGTCTACAAACCACGTGAACAAGAAGAAACACATAGGGTATGGACTATACAATAAAAGGGACGTCACGCATGCAATAATGCTTATGTAAGCACCCTTTTTATGTCTTTTTTTTCCTCCATATTTCGATTACGTCTCATGAAAATTCTGAAAACAAGATAGGACCAGTTACCATTTTTAATTTAAGAGAAATGTGGGAACATTTTTGCAGAAATTTGGTATTGACTATTTTGATAATTTTTGGGGTCTTTAGACCTAATCTCTAATTAAAAACAAGTGAATTCTAGAGTAAAGTAAAATGTTTGAAAAATATAATAAAAAGACAATGCAAAAAAGGAGTAATTGAGTGAGACGGGCATCGAGACATATTCAAAGTTGCCCAACAACTTAGAAAAAAGTGATAACACTCAAAATATCAAAGAAATGTCTTTTTGGCTCATTTCTAATTTACATGAAATGACATAACAGAATTGTCCATACTACCCTCTTGTTCAACGTTATTGACAATTTCATTTTGAAAAAACAATGAAAGTTTCGTCTTTACACATTACTTTTTCAAATTCGAAATTGATGATTGTAAGTTGTAGCTAACAATATTTTCTTTAATTACATAAAAATAATACATATTTCAACTCATTTGACTGATGAGACAATGTACACAAAAAATAAGTTGACAACTATAAGAGACGCCACTTGCGGTCAACTTCCGCAATAACACGCACTCTCCACATGCCCCTACTCTCTACCCAAATTCTCTTCTTCTCTATTTATTACCAATTCACACCATCGTGAACGTGACTTTTTCATATCTATCGGTCAACTTAACACGTGTCATCATCTTCTCGGCTTACTTGATTCGCTAAATCGTAGACGCGTTGTATTGAATCAGACTCTCCATATCTTTAGGACAATACCATCTCTGTATATATAACCTTACACATATGTCCACATATCTTATCAAACACACACCACCACGCCAGAACTTAAGCCATGGCTTCTTCTCTTCTTATCTTCGCCGTTGCTTGTTGTTTCGTCTCTCTGATTTCACCGGCGATTTCACAACAGACTTGCGATTCACAGAATCTGAACTCTCCTGTTCCATTTGAGCGTTGCATGGACCTTCCTTCACTCAGTTCTTATCTCCATTACTCTTACAATGCCACTAATTCATCTCTCTCCGTCGCTTACGTTGCCACTCCATCTCAATCCAACGGCTGGATCGCTTGGGCTATCAATCCTACAGGGACTAGAATGGCTGGTTCTCAGGCCTTCCTCGCTTACAGATCTAGACCTGGTGCGGCTCCTCTTGTGAAGACCTACAACATAAGCGGCTACGGTCTTAGTGAGAACGCTACTAGACTTTCTTTTGAGTTTTGGAATTTACGCGTAGAGGCACTGAGCGGTGGTAGGATCGCTATTTTCACGACGGTTAAGGTTCCGCCGGGACAGGATAGAGTGAATCAAGTGTGGCAGAGGGGTGGGAATGTGACCAACAATGTTCCCGGAATACATCCTTTTGCTCCGGAGAATTTGAGATCCATGGGTGTGTTGAGTTTCACCGCCGATGCACCGACCTCTGCTCCGGGCTCTGCTCCGGGCTTTGCTCCGGGCCCGGCTACTGGTGGCTCGACTACACCGGGACAGCCTGGAGCTCCAGGGAACGGTGGGTCAGTAGCCACAAACGTAAATTTTGGGGTCAATTTGGGAATTATGGTTTTATTGGGTTGTATAATTATTCTCTGAATTTGATCTATCTTCTTATCTCTCGATTCCTTTTTTTTTTTTTGCACAATAAATGTAGCCCCACAGTTTTTACTATTTTGGTCTTAGAGTCATTTACTTTTTGGTTTTACCTTCTTTCCCCTACATTATTATTTCAGAGTTATTGGTTTGTATTATGACTATTTATGGACCCTTACTATTATCATTCATATCTTATCTCCTTACTATTAATATTGATTCTAAAGCCAACGGACTATAAATTTTGTAAGTATTCCTTTAGTTTTTAAAATTTGTCTTTTTTAATAAACCAACCAAACCAAACACCAGATGAGAGATGCTGGTGTGTTATGTACAAACTCCTGTCTGAAGCTTAAAAAGGTTTTTTGCTTTCTTGTTGGGTTTTGGTTCAACGACAACGTTATATTGTGACTACCAAACTGTGCTTTTTTCTTTGTTGGGTTGACAATAGATTTTGGCGCCATATTGTTCATAAACAAATTATGAGTCCATGATTGAAAATCTTTTGATGCAAATTGTTCACATATTTGAAGGAAGTTGGAAGAGAGAGCCGGATTTAGATTTCAACTCTAGTCAACCAAAAATGCATCATTTACAAAATATGGGCCGAAAGCCCAAAATAGTTTTTATCACTTATATGGCCCAAACATTATAGGCAGTTCCTTCAACATTTTCGAGGAGGCGCATATACCTTTTGATACTCACTGACATTACCTTCGTTTATGGCGCGTCCCTGAATTCTATCATCTTCCCAAATCTCACCCTCAACATTCCATTTTCAAATTTACACGCGTTTTTCCAAACTCAAACGCGTCTTGAGTTTCGATTTAGAGCATAGGGATTAAACCAGAGTTTAGTAAGTAATGGAGTCGATACAGAGCCGAGTGGAATCGTGGATCAGAGACCAGAGGGCGAGATTTTTACGGGTTTCGTGGGGCCCTCTTCAATGGAGGTTCCGGTGGCCTCCTTGGAACGAAGGAGATACCGATCAGAGGATTAAGATCCGCAGAGAGTATGAAAAGCGCAAAAAGCAAATTCAGGATCTTTGTCTCGCCCTTAAATCCGATTCCGTCGAAGATTTACAAGACATACTCTGTTGCATGGTACTCTCAGAGTGTGTTTACAAGGTAATTATTCTCTACTTTCATTAATCCATTGCTATTATCTAAATTAGTATAGCCTCTTTCAATTAGAGGGAGCAAATTTAAGATTATCTATAGTTTACATTTTCAACTGCTGAGATTAACTAAGAGGTTTTAATAGTGACTTACTTAGTAGGTTGATTTTGGTGTTTATATATACGGAAGGTGAAGACAGGAACGTAAAGTGAACACTATTTTCCTTGCATTTTCAATCCATATTTCTCCCTTTTTGTTGTCTTTCTCGAATTGTTACTTAAAATGTAACTTTGTAACTTAAAATTTAGAGAAGCTCCGTTTACTTCTTCGTTATTTTAATGGAGGCTGTATTCTCTTAGAGACCTGCAAGTGAGATGGTTCGAGCTGTAAACAAATTTAAAGCGGACTTTGGTGGCCAATTTATTTCGTTAGAGAGGGTTCAACCTTCATCAGATCACGTTCCTCACAGGTGGTTTTCTATACATCTCTTATCACTTAGATGGATGTGGTTCCTAATGCTTAAAGTTGGTTTCATTTCATATGCAGATTAACCTAAGGGAAATATCTTAATGCAGGTACCTACTCGCCGAAGCAGGGGATACATTATTTGCATCCTTTGTCGGAACTAAGCAATACAAGTAAGTCATGGAGTTTCCATTCCCTGTAAATAAAGTAGGTCAGATGTAAAAGTTGTGTTTTCACTCGTTGGTGTGTTCTAGGGACATCATGGCCGATGCCAATATACTTCAAGGTCACATATTTCACGATGATATCACAGAGGATGAATGCATCACAGTATCTGAACCTATACAAAGTGAACCACAGAAGAGTAATGGAGAGGGTCTACGGCATCCCCTTGGATCTAAGGCTAGGCAAGTAAGACAGAAGCCCAAACCTGCTGCTCATCGGGTATGCTTGTGGTGCCATGAGTATAGACTTCTTTTCTTTTTGTTTTTTGTATCTTCAGCACACTATTATCTCATGCAGGGTTTAATATAAGTTCTTATTTTTTCAAAAATTATATCTTTAAATTTCAACAACTAGGGATTCTTGGCTCGTGCTAAGGGGATACCTGCTGTGGAACTGTATAGGCTTGCTCAGAAAAAGAAACGAAAACTTGTATTATGTGGACACTCACTTGGTGGAGCTGTAAGTCTGATCGCTTTAGAACTTCGTACCTTTGTAGCTCATTGTCTACATCTGACTTCTCTTTGTCAACTCTCGGATTTTGTATTGTTTTTCAATATACGTAGGTAGCTGCATTAGCTACACTCGCCATATTGAGAGTTGTTGCTGCCTCTTCAAAGAAAGAAAACGAAAATATTCATGTCAAATGTATAACCTTCTCCCAGCCGCCTGTTGGAAATGCTGCGTTGAGAGAGTATGTTTTGGATTGCTATTTAACATGCAGCTGGGCTTAGCAAGAGCATTCTCATACTGTTTCGCTTTTGTTTTGCAGTTACGTGCATGAAAAAGGGTGGCATCATTATTTCAAGAGCTACTGTATACCTGAAGATCTGGTCCCGAGGATATTATCTCCTGCATATTTTCATCACTACAATGAACAAAAAATGTCAATGTCCGGAGTTACTGAAGCCTCAGATTCGTCATCGTCAAAAAAGAATGGTCATGGTGTGAATTCAGAGGCAGAAAAGAGAAATACTAAAGAGCAAGAGCAGTTAGTCATCGGTGTTGGCCCTGTTCAGAACTCATTCTGGAGGCTTTCAAGACTTGTTCCCCTTGAGGCTGTTAAGAAACAGCTGGATAGGTATAGAGGAAAGACAATGGGTCCTATAGAGTATTCTACTGCAAATGAAACTGCAGCGTCAGCTTCTATCGAGGACGTGGTTATTGAACCACAATCTCTAGAAATAGAAGAGGGTAGGGATGGTATATCTCTCAAGCCATTACCAGATACTGGTAACGAACAAACAGTTAATGGAAGGAATGAAGGAAAGACTGACTCGTCCAATGGGTTTAGGGTTCCTTATTTACCCTCCTACGTTCCATTTGGAGAGGTAGATTTTATAACTAATACATGAACGTGATAAGCTATAGGAATACCATAGTACTTAATCTACATGACGTAGCGAAGATTGGAAATGCAACTCTAGTTATCTTTCTGTGGCATATAATCATTTTTCCAGTAGAATCATGAGTCCTTAATAATAATTGACAGCTCATTAAGTTTCTTTTGCGTATCACAGCTATATCTCTTGGGAACTGCATCTGTGGAATCACTTTCAGAAGGGGAATACTCTAAACTGACATCGGTAAGAGCTTCTTTTGCTCATAAATATGCTAATAAGCGAATCAATCTCAATTAATGAATTTATCCAAACCATCTAAGGCCTACTGGATCAAGTTGCTTTGTTTGTGAAGTTTTCTAGATTAAAGTGCTTGTATATTCGGATGCTTGATATCTTGAAGCTCAACTTTACAGTATATCTGGGTCCTGTCATGCATGGTGATCTTCATTTTTTTTTTGTGGTTGAGGTTCTCTAATTTGGTTGCATTCTTCTGGCAAAGGTATTTTCAGGTCAGATCTGTGATTACAGAACTGAGGGAACGTCTTCAGTCACATTCTATGAGGTCCTATAGGTCCCGCTTCCAGAGGTGATAGATCCTTTCTCTGTAGTCCTGAATTCTGGATGTGGGCCAGTTACCCCTTGATTCATGCACAGCCAGGTGATTACTTTTGGTGTGCCTTTTACTGACATGCTTCTTTTCTTCTTGTAGAATACATGACCTCTGCATGGATATTGATGGGTTTTTTGGAGTGGATCAACAGAAGCAGTTTCCACATCTCCAACAATGGCTTGGACTTGCTGTTGGTGGTAGCGTGGAACTTGGGCATATTGTTGAATCACCAGTTATTAGAACAGCCACTTCTATCGCCCCTCTTGGCTGGAAAGGCGTTCCGGGTGATAAGAATGCAGAACCTTTAAAAGTTGATATCACTGGATTTGGCTTGCATTTGTGTTCTTTTGTTCATGCACAAGTGAATGGCAACTGGTATAATCCGTTCTGGCTTTCTTTTTTTTCTTATCTTGTTGATGACCAATGGATGAGCTAAATTTGTTAAATGTCTGTAATGAATTCTCTTTAGGTGCTCAACTACTGTGGAATCCTTTCCTTCAACACCTGCTTATTCTTCACATAATGTAGAACATACAGAACTACAGAAAATTAGGGTGGTTGTTGGAACTCCTCTGAAACGACCTCCAAGCAATCAAATAGTTGAAGATCCTTTAGTTCCTATGTTCTCGTCTGTTGATTCAAAGACTGGTTTGCTGAAGGAAGGAATCAATTTAGAATTCATTCAAGAGGACAAATTCATTCGTCCTGAAGGTTTGGAAGACTTGTATGTATTCTGCACTAGTGATTTTGCTACTGTAGCTAAAGAGGTTGAGGTCAGAACACGGAGGGTGCGATTACTCGGGCTTGAGGTACTTCCATTTTTTTCATTGGGATAACTTCCTTGTTTTCATCATGAAAATTATAAATCTGGCTCATTTGTCGTAGGGTGCTGGTAAAACCTCTCTGTTCCGGGCAATACTGGGTCAAAGCATGCCGAGTTCTATTACCCATGTTGAAAATCTGCAGATACAATCCGACGTTCAAGAGTGTATTGTTGGCGGTGTTTGCTATTCGGACACAGTGGGCGTCAACCTGCAGGTTGATTTTGTCACATTCTGGTTCACAAATTTTAAGTTCATTTCATCCGGAGTTGTTAAATTCTTTTTGGTCTTCCCATACAGGAGCTGCATTTAGAGGCTTCTCGCTTTAGAGAAGAACTCTGGAAAGGAGTTCGTAATCTGAGTAAAAAGATAGATTTAATTATTCTTGTGCACAATCTCTCTCACAGAATCCCACGTTACCAAAACTCAACAACGCAACAGCAACCAGCACTTGCTCTTTTGTTAGACGAGGTTAAATCTCTCGGCATCCCTTGGGTCCTCGCCATAACAAACAAATTCTCAGTCAGTGCCCATCAGCAGAATTTAGCTATTGAGGCTGTTCTTCAGGCATATGAAGCATCTCCAAGCACAACCGGAATTGTCAACTCTATTCCTTACATTATTTCTGGCTCTGGAACTTCTTCATTGCCCTGGGCAGCTGTGAATGCGAGTAATGAAGGATCAGTAGGCGCCCAGAAGCTGATATTCGCTCCACTTGACCTTGTCAAAAAGCCTTTTCAGAGAAAAGACACCGTTTTCCCGGTGGATGGTGTGCACCCTCTTTGCCAGCTTGTCCATCGAGTTCTTCAGCCTCAAGAAGAAGCTTGTTTTGAGGTACACTCTCCTACCTGATACAGTGCTTGATAAAATTAATGTAGATATGTCAATGTAATGAGTCTCTTCAATGTTTATATCTCACAATCAAACATTCAGGAACTTGCTAGAGACAGACTGTTGGTGGAATTAGCGAAAGACCGTGCAATGGATAGTACACCGGCCAAGTCATCGTCGATGTCAGCAGCAGCTGTGGGTGCTTCACTTGGAGCTGGTCTTGGCCTTGTATTGGCAGTAGTAATGGGTGCTGGTTCCGCTTTACGAAAGCCCTGATTGTATCCAAACAACCATTGCATCTGTTATATATATTGTGTACATATAGTCTCATTAGAGTTGGATAACAAATACATGATTTTGCCGTTTTCTCAATTCAATCAGGTTATTAGCTCTAATCCTTCGGCCAGAACGCAAGTGTTTTATAGTATCAACACAAAAACAAATGGCAAGTATCTTTATAACTCCAAATTGATACAACCAGAATGTTTTGTCTGGCGGAAACAAGATTGTGAAAGTAAGATCGTGTTAAATCATCGGGAGCAACAAGAAGGATTACGCCAAGAGCTCTCAGAGCCATCTTGGTTGTTGACAAGACTGACCCTGTTAACGGAAAGCTCGGCCTTGTAAGCATCTGAGTTGAGAAGTTTGCGGCTGACATTGTTGAAGATCTCTCTGATGACAATCTCAAAGGCTTTGTCTACATTCGTGGCGTCAAGAGCAGATGTCTCCATAAAGAACAAACCTTCTTCCTCTGCGAGTGCTTTCCCTTCTTCAACGCTTACAGCTCTAATATCCTCCAAATCGCATTTGTTCCCGACTAGCATTTGCGCCACCGCTGTGTCACAATGAGCTTGCGAGGTAACCAAACAAAAAAGTGTTAGAAGAGTTTTCTTTGGATTCAGAACCTTTAGACAAATGATCTCAAACTTAAGGGACCAAAACAGGGCATGATATTGGCTCAGATTGATAGCTGCAACATCAAACTTAAGGGATCAAAGTAGTTCATGGAATCCATCAATGGTGCTCACAATTCGAAGTGTTCTAGAACTTTAAAACAAAGAGAATAGAGCAACACTCTGTAATGTACAGAATCTGTCAATGGTGGGTAAAGTTCAAACCAAAACAACAAAAAAACAGAGATCTTTTTCTTCAGAGTTTCTTAACCAAAGAAAGAGAGAAGGGAAGAGACTAACTGTTGAGTTCCTGAAGCCATCGTTTAACACTTTCGAAAGTGGAGCTTCTGGTAATGTCATAAACGATGAGAGCACCAAAAGCACCTCTGTAGTAAGCAGAAGTGACTGCCCTGAACCTCTCTTGACCAGCAGTGTCCCAGATCTGAGCTTTCACTTCTTTTCCTTCGATTTCTACTAACTGCGTCTGAAACTCCACTCCTATTGTCGCCTTCGAGTTCGTGTCGAACTCGTCCCTTGAAAATCGAGACAGCAGGTTGGATTTTCCGACAGCGGAATCGCCGATTAGGACAATCTTGAACAAGTACTCTTCTCCTCTATCGTCTTCCTTACCCATCTTCTTCTTATTCTTATTCTTCTTCACTCTTTGGGGTTGTTTCAGATTTTGTGCAGGCTTTGAAGCTTTGATAAGTGGTAAAGTGGTGACAGACAAGCTGCGTGATTGGCGGGGTTTAGCAATTAGACTTTCATTGATTCTCAATTAATTAAGTTTTAACCATTTTTGATTATATGCCAAAGCTCTTTTAAGTTATTCATTCCTTCCTTAACATTTTCTCACTTTACGCTCAAATTAATGCCACTTAATGCTCTTAATGACTCTTCTTCACCTAAATCACTGTCACTTAATGGTCTCATAAGTCATGACTTTGAGATTAGAATTTTAGATATCCGTTGAAAATTTGGACTACTTGCTATTAAATGTTTATTTCTACTGTTTTACTGTTTTTCTATTATAATCTGATTTCAGGTAGAAGCCTAATCTCGCATTAGTTATTTATGAATTTGGCCCACAAAAAAGGTAATATTTCAATTCCTTTTCATACTTTATTTCATCAAGGATGGTTACATAGATTACATAAGTGAATATGTACATAAAACCTTGAGGCTGCTTTTAATTGTTTGCTTTGCCCCAACTTCTTGGAAAAGGAATGGCATCTTTGATATCAGGGAGTCCAGTCACAAACAGAAGCATATGTTCCATGCTTAGGCTTATTCCTGAATGTTTCATTGTCCCATGTCTCCTTAAATCTAAGTACCACTCGACCTTCTCCCTCGTGATTCCAAATTCCACGATCCTCGCATCCAACATCTCTATCCGTTCTTCGTTTTGGCTCCCACTGATCACTACACCAACCTGCAATGAAAAGTTGAGAACTTTTGAAACATTCTGTGACTTTAAAGTCCTATTATTGGATCAAATGTTAGTTTGGTTTTCTTACCTTTGGTACGACCAGATCAAATGCTGCTACAGTCTTCTTATCATCATTCAACCGTGTGTAAAACGGTTTAAGTGCTTTCGGGTAACTATGGATGATTACAGGATCCTTGTAGATCTCATCAGATAGATAACTGCAGCATTTAACAGTGTACAAAGAAGTTTTAGAAAACTGGATCTTG
Organism: Lepidium campestre; assembly: GCA_009757365.2. Classification (NCBI taxonomy): domain Eukaryota; kingdom Viridiplantae; phylum Streptophyta; class Magnoliopsida; order Brassicales; family Brassicaceae; genus Lepidium; species Lepidium campestre. The sequence continues at coordinate 172,502 of WJSH01004113.1, forward strand.
ATATAAAGACTCAATTGCATTTTCCATAAGCAAAAACAATACCTGAGATGCTCTGCTGTTAAAGCAACTCCCCATTCAGGCTTTGTTTCAAATTTTCTAGTGGTGGTCTGTTTTAGAGAATCAGATTATCATGTTATAGCAAAACAATCAGTAGTAAGAATGAAATCTATTGAATCTGAGACTGTTTTACCTTTTGCAGAAGACTAATTGCTTCGGTATAGGAGAATCTCAAAACGGAGCTGGACGCTGTTGCTTCAAGACGTGTCGTGATGGTCTTGTCAACTCGTTTTGATATGAATTTCATGTCTTCATGACGATTTTCCAAGATATATTTGCACAGGAACTTGAAGAATTCATCAGCACAATCCATAGCATCCTGTAATATCAAAAAGAAGCAAGTTAACAGATTCGTCCAACATCATTGAATGGCATTTTCCAAAATCAATGTTTCAAGTATCTTACATCCATTTCGGCAAAAGCCATCTCGGTTTCCACATTCCACATCTCTGCCAAATGCCTTGGATGGTCGATTTTATCAGCTCTGAATCTTGGTCCAAAGGTATAAACTTTGCCAAGTGCAGAGGCATAGCTCTCAAGATGAAACCTCCCAGAAACAGTCAGATAAGCGTCACGGCCAAAGAAATCTTTTGAGATATCAAGCTTCTCAGATTTTACCAAAGTTCCTGCCTTTGGTTTTTGCTTCTTCTCAAGCTGTGATGCAAGATCGTTCGTTTTCTTCAAGTCGTGTACGGCAGCAACCACAGCTTCTCGGTTGCTGTCAGATCTTTTGAGGTGATCAATCAGCCTAGTCTTTTCCTTTATCGCAGCCTTTATGGATTCAATGCTAAATCCATCTTTTTCTTTGACATTCTTCTTCTCTTCTTTATCATCAGATTTACCTAAAAGAGTAGTGACCCTAAACATTTCGCCAAATCCAGTGGTTGTGATTACTGGTACTTGAACATACTGAAACCCATTGTATTGAAGGAATGTGTGGCTCGCTAAGGTTAGTGCACTGTGGACTCGAGTTACCGAACCAACCTTCACCAACAATAGAAGAACAAATCTATATTAACTAATTGCTCTTTCATGACATTATACAGGGGAAAAGACAAAACCAGCTTTCTGAAAGATTACTACAGCCTAGATCATCTGTTGAATATATCTTGAAATATAATCTTTACCGTAGTTGTTCGGGGCCTGAAATGAGAGAAGTCTCTTAGCATATGCAGAGGAAGCTGTTTCTTCGACAATGGATACGTCTCTGAATCCACTGTTCCTACATGAAGAAGCTTCTCTGCCTCAAGCTCAATCGCATGTTTTGCAGAAGCAGCCAATGGTTGTCTTAACACACCTTCTGCAACAATACAAGTCCCTAGAGCCATAAGCTGAGTTGCTGGAACATTTGACATCGCAGAATCAACAACAACCTGAGTGAAAAAAGTGAAAATTTTGTGAGATTTAGCTCTCTTTATAAGTGATATTAATAGTAAGTTTCCTGTGAATATGAAGTATAGGCGCTACCTGAAGACTGGAGACGGAGGAACCATCACTGATCAAGAAGTAAATAATATATTCGGGCGGTGGCGCGGACTTCTGACCGGTGTGTTCCGGCTTATCAAATATTGGATAAGTCTTTCCACCGCCGCTCAAAACATCGAAAAGTTTTCTGAAAATATTCATTTTCGACTGGATAATTTCTGTGCAGCTAACATTCGCCGTCGTATGAGGTTGATTACCATCAGTCGACGGCGAAAGGACGGGAGCTACAGTAGGAGGAGGAGGAGGAGAAGAATCTTTCTTAACAGCTCTAGAAGACTTAACCCAACCACCAATCACAACCCTTTTTCCAGCTAATCCTGCGCCACGGTCGCTCCGTTCAAGCAAAGTCTTTAACTCGACTCGTTTCGAATACTTTGACAACGTAATGGGTTTGTGAGTGATATCATCATTCTTCTCGTTCTGAAGGGTTTTAATGTGAGATTCCATTTTACGTAAAAGAATAGGAGAGATAGAGAGGAAGATTTGAGTTTAGTGAAGTTGCTTGAGTTGGAAAAATGAAAAGCAAAGAAGAGATTATATATAAAGATGATTACTTGAAGATAATTCAATGATTAGAGGAAGTTTAGATTGTTGGAAGAAGGAAAAGGATTGTTTTTGTCTAAACAGAGAGAACAGAGAAAGAGAGAAGAGGCAAAGGTTTAGTATTATTTTTCTTCAAGGTTTTGAAGATTCGCGGGAACTATGTCCCCTAACTAATAAAACTAATTTCTTATTGTGAGGCCCACGTGGCCCAATAATAGATACACATTTATCTGCAATGTCAAATAGGCCCAAATATAACCAACTCGTTTGTATTATTTAATCCACTAACGGATTGATACGATCTTGTAAAGTAATCAATCGTTGAAAAAAAAAAAAAAAATTGTAATGATGAAACCACGAGGCAGTACAACCTAAAGGCCGATTAAATCACAATTAGATAATCAAGTTTTAAAATATTAAATAATAAATAGTATTTATCGTCCTAACTAACGTAGACTTGAGGTCTAGAATCTCTCCAGACGAAAGCAACATGTTTTAATATTTCCCAATTGTAAAAATACAAAAAAAAAAAAAAAATTATAATTAATAGCCTAACTAACCTCTATGGACTATATATGTTA